>CP045910.1:5571142-5582741 GCA_013387185.1 Caligus rogercresseyi
TGAGAGGTTATTTGGCACTCTGGCAAGTAACCCCGTCCCAAGGAGTCTTCCCTAGCGTCCACACATATTGACCAGTTGTGAGGACAAGAGCAGGCATTTAAGATCTCCTCTCAGAGGATCTTAGGAAAACGTCGTTTCAGACTTGGAGCAGAAGGTTCACTTTTTGATATTGGGGAATATTTTGTTAGAGGAAATAATGATTTTTAAATATATTTGAACAGTTAATAAACATACAAAAGTTTGTATATATAAAATATTTAGTTCAAGGGCGAGCATTTACTTTTCACATAGATCAATTGAGAATCAAGCATTGTCTGGAGGGTCCCCCGATCATAACATGTCCAGGTTTTGATCAATTTGACCTTCTTAGTTGATATCAATATTTGGAGGGAAAAAAAATCAGATATATATTTTTGAATTTGAAAAAAGAAATATCTTCATAATTTACTGACATTCTTAATTAAGCAAATAAAATAACTAGCTTATGAGAAAATTTAACTTAGTTTTGTATATTTTCAAACTACCGATACCGCTCCAATCGGTACATTTATTATACAATTAGGTATACCCATTGCATACAACTTTCTAACAATACGACGGCATACTTTTCATACCGAACCAGCTCTGATATAAAAATGTTGTAACTTTATTACTACATTGGTAGGTTCAGGCTTTTTAATGATTATCTTCATAGAGCATTACTTTTATAATAATAAAATTAATACGGCATCAACACAAGGTATTAAAATTATTCAAGGTTCAGGAACCATGATGCAGAAACATGAAATCATCGGTATTTCATTTTTTAATCCACAGATCTCCCTTTGTGATTATTATAATAAAAAAAAACTACTTTGACAAAAAAACAATTTTCTTAATATAAAACAATCAATATATAATTATTATACTAAACAATGAATAAAGTCGACACATTTGAACTGAAAGATGATATAATAATACGGAATGCTTCTATAGACAAAATAATATTAAAAAATGACAAAAATGCCTTTATAGCTTCAAGACAACCCTGAGACTCGGTTTTTTTTTCGTCCTCTCGGTGAAGGTATGCAGAGGGATTTTTATAATTAGTAGATGTTGAAAGGGGCTCAGATATCGGGGCTCAGGGAGTCCTTGGCCTTTAAAAGCATCTTATATTAGGGTGAAATACATCCAAGAAGAGGGGGGAGGGGGGATAATATTGGTATTTGAAGACATATAAGGAGATAGAAGGATCTACAATAGCGTTTAATGACAATAATAAAATGCGAAAAGGATATTTAAATCAATGTCTCATGTTTTTTATTACTCTTTTACCAAAAATGCTTCATAGCATAAGGGCCTCCCGTTTGACGATGGTTCCAATGAGAGGGTTCATTTGTGACATGTAGCAACAGAGCCAAAAGAGCCAGCAACAGGCTCCCGTGATCATCAGGGAGACTTGAATGAGACTGCGAAGAGAGAGAATCCACATCAATATGTGTTAGATATGTAAAATGTAAAAAAAGGATATTGATTATGTCATACCTATTTGGGGCCCGCGGGGGACGAAGGCCGGAAGAACGGCACCAGACTCCCCAGAGGATCGTGAACAGCGTGACTGGTAGCCAATGTGCTCCCATATTTCGGGGTTAATGAGGTCTAGGAGGAGTTTTGATAGGAAATATCTGGAGATGAGTGACAGTGGTGTATTTGACGTATATGAGTGTAGTTACGTCATCATCACGTGAAGAGAGAGAAAAAAGTATGCATGCCAGACGCTTTTTTTACTGGCCAAATATAAATCGGAATAAATTTTGACCATAGTCAAAGTATAACTGGATACTCAATCCAAAAGAAATACTGTATATAAATGCAAATCTCTTTACCGAAGATGTTCTTTTTATTTATTTCTTATCAACTTCCATAGATTAATTATATTCAGTGACAAGTATCCACATAATAATAAATTGATCAAATAAAGCAAGCTAGTGGAGTAGCTAAATGCACTCAATAAGTGACGTCATAGGTTTAAGATTCCTTAATATCCATTACAATTTGTATGACTATTAAAAACTAAAGTACAATTTATGCAAAAAAACAAGAGATAAATCCTTATAATTACAAATAATTCACTTTAGCAAAAATAATTTACATCATGTGAACTTTTGCGTCCTCCCTTATTCCAGTGACGTCATCTTTTTGAATCCATGTTTTCTTTTCCCTATCTTGATTTTACGGTACTATAAAATTAAAACACTCGATACGAACAGGGATTTTATTTAAAGCATTAAAGAAGACATATCTCATCACTTTGAAATACTGTTTCGCTGCTAAGATACAGATTCAGTGTTATTAATAGGACTTTTACAAGGAGTATATCAGTAAAATATGTCTAGGTGTACATGTAGAGGGAATAATAAAAAAAAAAATGTATTTTTTAGATACTGATTTATGTAATAATTTGACACTTTTTTTTTATTTCATTTTAAAGAAATCTGTCAATCATTCTTATTAAAGCCCCTTATAGCAAGGAATGTATTGTGGCCATAGATGAAATCCATACGTCTCCCCTGTAAGCTCTCTCTCCTCCCCCTTATCAACAGCTGCAACAATAACAAAACATCTTTGTATATTGTTATTTGAAAAACAAAGATTACGCCCAAGTTTTTCTTCCTTACAGAATGAATTTAACGGCGCCTCACCCAGTTCACCGGAGGCCCTCCCGTCAAACCCAAGCAGACTGGGCCAATCGGGAGTACATCGAGCTCATCACAGGCTCCATCAAAAGCATCGCGGACTTTCTTAACTCCTTCGACACAAGCTGCCGCTCTCGACTATCAAACTTGAACGAAAAGCTATCCATCCTGGAGAGGAAACACTAGGCCAAAGTGTCCTCCACATCCCCTTGAAAAAAAAAAAACCTTCATCCATCCCCGTGTTTTTATTAATAGATACTCAAATCCCTAACCAATGAACAAACTAAAAATATGAAATTTCCTCGCTCAAAAATAGCGTTTTTGCATTTATTTTTTATATTTCTACTTCATTCTTAAAAGCTATTTTTATCTTCTTGCATTTATATATAACTATAAATAATATATGGCGAATCTATTAATGTAAATTATTATTTGATGTTTTTAATACATTGCTTCCACTAAATGGTCTATTATTTCTGATGTGTTTAGGGCTACCACACCCCGTTACTAATACTTCTTATCCCTTAAAGTCCACTTAAGAAGTTTACTATGTTTTCTTTGGCATTCGGTTCCATTCCTATGTTCCTAATATCGGTCATTTTTTTTTATATGACCGATATTAGGAACATAGGGTTTGGAACACGAATGCTAAAGAATGTCTAGTTCACTTCATAAGTGGACTTTAAGGGATCCTGTTACTACTTTTGATGTGTTTGTAAGTGATATCATGGGAGATAGGACATAATGATGATATAAGAAAGTATGGTTATCTGAATGTAGGTTGTGTAGAGCTTCGATATCCATTATAATATATAAAGGCATATTATAAAAGAGCTATGGATTCTTCCATATCATTGCTTCTAAGGTCTGTATTTTCTACTCTTAAAGGGATACAATATATCCTGTTTGACTTGTATAAAAAAACAAGTAAGTATTTTATTGACTATAGATGATTATTGAAAAAATCTGTCTCCGGTTTGCCTTTCAAAAATGAAGCTAAGTGCCATGTTATTGGTTGATAGGATACACTTTTTAGTGAGGTATATTAAAAAATAAACGTAGTTTGTGGACTGGGGCAAAGCTAGCAATTATTTAGGAATGTATAAAGTATCTATGCTCTCACAGAGAGTTATTTATTTCATTTAAAGAAAAATATAAATTCTTGGGGGAAAACGTAATCAATTTTAAAAAGTATACAATTTTTTTTAATTATTTATAATAAGTTGTTGCATAAAAAATAACTTAACGCTTATAAGATTGTTTTTTTTTGTTATACTTTCTTAGACTTTGTGATATTGCCCTTTCTTTAAATACGTTGGGATGTTTCAAAGCCGCTGCTTCCTCTTTGAACCTTCTCATTTGCAGATTTATTTTAAATCTGTGAATTTGTTCTAAGTTTTCATTTCATATTTGCCATATCAATGCAGTTTAATATAAAAATACACTAAATAACAAATAAAACTAGAAAATTATAAATTATGAACACTCAGAGAGTGCAAACCTCCGCCGTCACAGGGTCCTTATGAGCCTTCCGAGGCGGATTTTTCACGACTGGGGCGGCGTAAAGGGACGGAGGAGGGTTCCCCTCGACGGAAATTCCGAGAGAAAGACGCTCCCGGCATCCGATTTCAAAGCACAGCGACATCTATTGGCAGAGTAGGCTAACTTGAAATATTAGTAGTATTTAGCTCATTTTGCATCTTAATTCTGCACTCAGAGATGCCAAAATGTTATCACTTGTTACTTTTGGCATTTCCAACAACTCCACAAAGTTTCATCCAAATCCGTTCAGTACTTTTTGAGTTACCTGCTGACAAACAAACCAACGCCGTGAAAACAATACCTCCTTCGGCGGAGGTAACTATATATAACAGTTACGTAAAAACATAAATGTACATGATAGTTCAAATTTACTATTAAAAAATGATGTCCCTGATGTCAAACAATATTGTTTATTCTTGAGTTTTGAAAAGTTGTCGCAAGTCCTCACTAACAAGGAACAATATATTTTTTGAAATTCATTGAGCCCATCTAAGAAGTATAGTTTTTAGTTGCAAATTTAGTTTATCTTATTGTAATAAATATACTTTTCTGCATTTATTCATTTATTACAAACAAAAACATTTTATCTTTACCGCAAATTGAACAAACCTTAACCCTGTGTAAATAGAGTGACAATTGCGGATCATTTTTTATGTGAAGAAATGGTGCAATCCCATCAGTTTGATTATGTAGTGTAATATATATATAAATATACAGTCGTCCCTCGCAAAGTCGCGACGGCCCGGATCCATTACACGACCACCGCGATATATATGAGGGTCGCGATGTTGATATATATAGAGAGATTTGACATTACCCGGCGTTTAAACCTACCGCCAAAAAACGGCAGCCAAGCCGTCGTCGCGTAGTAAATATATATATGTTGCATAGAATGTAGAAAACTATAGAATGTACCATTCTATGGCTCAAATCAATAGAAACATTCTATAGTTTCTACTTATATGCATATATATATATATATATATATATATATATATTATATATATTATATATATTATATATATAATATATATATATATATATATATATCTTGCTTGTTCGCTTTCGGAAACTTAGCGTTCGCCCGTTAGATTTGAAAAAAGTCCGTTCAGGCGTTCGTTTGTTCAATTTTTTAGCGTTGATCCGTTCTTTTTTCCGTTCGTTCAAAAATATAAATGATTTTAATTTGTTCCTATTTCGAATTTGAATTAAAATACTCCGAATTAGACTTGTTGATTTTTTACGTTTTTGTAATCGTTAGCAAACGACAACAAAAAAATATCGTTCGTTTATAAAAATCACACAGTAACTTGTATGTTTGTTCTGATTCAATATATCGTCATTTTTGTTCCTGGCCAACAGGCTTCATTATATATTTAAATCAAAACAATAGACATTATTAAAAAAGAACTTGAAAGAACATTTGGTTACAAACATCATTTTGTTACGACATGACTCCTTTAAAACTTTAAAGTGGAGTTTAATCATTGATAAAATTCCGGAACTATCGTTCTATGATGCACTTCTCCTTGCATATGATACATGCTGTGTTTTTGTAATTATAGATTTTGTAAAGTCACTTCACTTAGGTTGATAAAAACTTAAATTGTCTCTTTTGATATGAGAATATACGATTACCATTTGGTAACGGCAGTTAGTATAACCTGGATAGGAAGAAAAAAGAAGGGAGAGAAGTGAGGCAAAATATTCCCTCCTTTCTCTTTCTATCCAGGTAACACTAACAGAGTTACCAGATGGTAATCGTATATTCTCATATCAAAAGATCAATTTTTGGGGGAGAGTACGTATTTGCTTATATCTCTTAAAGTATAGCGATTTTTAGAACACCAAATATATCAAATGAAAGCTTGGTTAACCAGCTTTAATATTTTGGTATACTAAATCATGTCAATTTAATAAGTAGAGAGTTATATGTACATTAAAAAAAGCCTATCTCGCGTACAAAATGACGCATATAATGGATTATAAATGCGTCAGAGACAAAGTAAAATTTTGAGAGGATACCTTGACGCAAATCTAAGAAACACATTATTATTTATTTTTTCATAATCGATTTCTTATAGGTCAATACAGGCTCTGAATCATATGATGTAAACTCAGATTGTACTGAATTCTGAATTGATAGAATGCAACCAAGGTCATTTTTGGATTTATCATCTAAAGTTTTACTAAACTTAAAAGTACTATTTTACTCTGAAGCGAACAAGTCATCTTCTACAGGCGAGTGAAGTTAATTGATACAAAAAAGCTATGAAATAAGCTAACAATACACACTCCCTTTCTTGCTTTGTTTTTACTGAAAACTTTGTTTTATTAAAAAACATCAAACATACGTCTGGTAGTAAATTAGATTTCCTTTAAATTAATAATTATTATTGAAGTCTGTAACGTCCACCATTTTGAAGAAATTTGCGGGAAACTATATTTTTACTAAATTTTTAAAACTTTGACCTCGTTGCGCGACCTCGTAATGTTGACCGATTTTGTTCAAACTTTGTATGTCGTCTTCTTTTATCACCAAGAAACAGAAAATCCACAATGTTGCTAACATTTCAAACATTTGAAAAATAAGAACAACCCTAATATATATATATATATATATATATATAATATATATATTATATATATATATATATATATATATATATATATATATATAATATATATATATATATATAATATATATATATATATATATATATATATATATATATATATATATATATTATATATCTATATATATATATAATATATATATATATATATATAAACATAGGTTTTTGAAGTTAACTTCGATCAGAGCAAATTTTCACATAAGCACCTATCCATACATGATAACCAGAGCTCTTGGAACCTGGTAAGTCAACTCTCTGGGCTGAACGACCTTCTTACATATATAACTTTATATGGCTTTTTTGCATATTTATTCCATATTTTACAAATTTTAAGCTACGGTAAGTAGGTTTCGTGACCCAGACCTCTTCTGCATTAACATAACAAAGCTCCGCACAAGGTCTGTATATTCAAGGTCTGTATAATAAGGTCTGGGCAATACAAAAACAAACATGTAATCCTAGCAGTATAACTATTCAATGACGTCACTGGAGAACGATTCTATCTATCCATTTATATATCTATCAATCTCTCTATCAATCTATAAATATATATATTGGTTTTAGGAATATTTATATATAAAACTTATGCGTAAAGAAAATCTGATAAAGCATTTTTTTGTTGGGAATTATTGATAGTAGGAATTTTTCCTTAACGACACTTTTGTATAAAATGCATTTTTAAAGGAAACTACTGACTTTTGGGCCTAGCTTATCAGTCAAAATAGCTTTATTGAGCATTAATGAGCACATTTGGTTAGTTTTATTTTATAAACTGAGCCCATTTTGAGTACTTTTTCGCTCATATATAAAGGAGTATATTCGTATATAATGGACCAATAAGGGTACCTATAAACAATAAGCTACGGTAAGGTAGGCTTCGTGAAGAATAAAAATAACAATAACATAATAACTAATAATAAGCGGAGCTTTGTTATATTAATGCGGAGAAGGTCTGGGTCACGAAACCTACCTACTTTACCTTACCGTAGCTTACTGTTCATAAGTACCCTTATGGGTCTATTATATGCGAATATACTCCTTTATATATGAACGAAAAAGTACTCAAAATGGGCTCAGTTTATAAAATAAAACTAACCAAATGTGCTCATTAATGCTCAATAAAGCTATTTTGACTGATAAGCTGGGCCCAAAAGTCAGTAGTTTCCTTTAAAAATGAATTTTATACAAAAGTGTTGTTAAGGAAAAATTCCTACTATCAATAATTCCCAACAAAAAATGCTTTATCAGATTTTCTTTGTGCATAAGTTTTATATATAAATATTCCTAAAACCAATCTATATATTTATAGATTGATAGAGAGATTGATAGATATATAAATGGATAGATAGAATCGTTCTCCAGTGACGTCATTGAGTAGTCACACTGCTATATGTTTTTTTTGTATTGCCCAGACCTTATTATACAGACTTGTGTATAATAAGGTCTGGGCAATACAAAAACAAACATGTAATCCTAGCAGTATAACTACTCAATGACGTCATGGAGAACGATTATATATATATATATATATCTATTTATAAATATATTATATTGGTTTTAGGAATATTTACAAATATATAAAACTATGTACAAAGAAAATCTGTTAAATCATTTTTTTGTTGGGAATTATTGATAATAGTAATTTTTCCTTTATCCTTTCCTTTATATATGAAGGAAAAAGTACTCAAAATGGGCTCAGTTTATAAAATAAAACTAACCAAATGTGCTCAATAATGTTCAATAAAGCTATTTTGACTGATAAGCTTGGCCCAAAAGTCAATAGTTTCCTTTAAAAGTGCATTTATACAAAAGTGTTGTTAAGGAAAATTCCTACTATCAATAATTCCCAACAAAAAAATGCTTTATCATATTTTCTTTGTGCATAAGTTTATATATAAATATTCCTAAAACCAATATATATATATATAGATTGATAGATATATGATAGAGAGATAGAATCGTTCTCCAGTGACGTCATTGAGTAGTCACACTGCTATATGTTTTTTTTGTATTGCCCAGACCTTATTATACAGACCTTGGTTAGTGCAAGGAGTACTAAAGAGATGGAGGGAACACTCTTAATGTAAACAATAATATTTGTACCTATGTAGTCACACTTTACACAGTTTTATACTACTAAAGAGATGAAATTAAGTTTCTTAACCACGATTCCAAAAGCTTATAGACTCAAGGGACTGATTAGTCACCGGCACAAATCCTCAACTTCATCCTTAGGTGGTTTGTAAGTAGACGTGGAGTCCTCTTCCTCTTTATTGGACTCGAATGTCGTCGTTGAGAAACTTAATTTCATCTCTTTTAGTAGTATAAAACTGTGTAAAGTGTGACTACATAGGTACAATATTATTGTTTACATTAGGAGTGTTCCCTCCATCTCTTTAGTACTCCTTGGTTAGTGCAGACATCCCAAGTCTCCCGGAAGATGGACAGCGATAGAGCTATTTTCACAGGAACGGTTTATATAAACATGAGGGGGGGATAGAGAGTTTGTTTATATAAGGCGTGCGTTTTAAACCGTTCCTGTGAAAATAGCTCTATCGCTGTCCATCTTCGGGAGACTTGGATGTCTGTTAGTGTACCTGGATAGAAAGAAAAAAAGAAGGGAGAGAAGTGAGGCAAAATACTCTCTGCCTTCCTTTCTCTTCTATCCAGATAACACAAGAAGAACTAATATTTTGTCCAATTTTTTTGGGGGGAAAAGGAATATTTTTTTTATGCATGCGAACTTTACTTTAAACGCTTTACCTGGGACTTGAATCCTCCCTCTCATGGTATAAGGTTCGTTGTGGCTGTTGTAGTCGTTCTGTAGTACCTCATGAGGTCAGAAGAGTTGTGACGTCATGCTTCCTCTCTCTTTCTATTTCTTGCAGCTGTGCCTGTGTTATTAATTACAATATCCAACGAACCATCCACCCAACCAATCATCCAGTCATTCATTCCTCGTTTGCTCCACTTGAGCGGGATGGACGCTTCGGAGCTTCTCAAGACCCAGACGATTCACTATCTCCACCCAGAGACCATTCGATCCTTCTCGGAGCTCCCATATTGAGTGCAGAGGGTCGTCGCTTCTCCTTGAACCCTCTCGTCCTCTTTTCCAAGAGCCCCCTTCTCCGTGATCTTTTCCTGGAGGAGGAGGAGCTTCTCTCTGATCGCGTCCTCCTCACCAACATCCTGAAGCAGACCTGGAAGTTGTCCTGGAGAGCCTCGTCAAGGGTGAGGAGGTCTTTTCTCCCCTTCGCATTCAAGGTGTCAAGAGTGCTCTGGAAGCCCTGGGACTCTCCAAAGACAGCCAAGGGGGCCTTCATTCACATACAAAGATGAACCATCAAAATGGAGCTGCAGACGACGCTCAAGAAAACCACGCACCATAAAGAAGAACAACAGACGGAGAAGAAGCAGGAGGATTAGTAGTAGCAAAGTAGCAGCAGCAGCACAAGAGAACAACTCCCCTACAAAGCCCGCCACCTCCAAAATAACAGCCAAGAAGAAACGGATCCCCTCATGCTGTAAGTCAGGGGATTTCGACTTTCATGGGAGATAGACAGACCCTTGAGACATGATCTAGATAGAAAGGATTCATCATTTTCAGAGCGGAAAGCTCTTATTTCTTTTCACCGCAGCATTGATCTGGTCATATAACAATTTAAACTATTTGATAAGGTAGATTAAAATATTGGGGTATTTTCTCAATCACCTATGTTTACAAATTAAAGTTGTTGTGATGACGTTTCACACAGGCTGCCAACTGCATTCCTGGGGAGATAGTAATATAGCCACATTCCTTATGAAGGAAAAAGAAAGAGAGAAAGAAGGAGGAAAAGAGTGATTGATGTCACCAAATCACTATCGAACGTTATCCCTATTGTTACCTATGAATAAACTGATTAGTCCTATATAAAAATTCCTTATTATGAGATTTATGTATATATCTTAATCAATCTCTTATTGATGTATAAGTTAATGAAAATAAGACACAATGCTCAGTTAAAAGGGGCTCGGAGAAATGAACAACAATAGGGATAACGTTCGAGCAGTTGATTTGTGACGTCAATCACTCTTTCTCTTCTTTCTCTCATTCTTTTCCTTTTCTTTAATAGGTTGGCTATGATTATACTCTTCCAGGAATGCAGTTGGCAGCCGTGTGAGACGTCATTCACCATTTGTAAACAAGGTATTTGAGAAAATTTCTTAATATTTTATTCGCTAGTCTGCTAAAATCTACAATGTAAAATAAAATACACTTCAATAAATAAGGGAGTCCATAAATATTCAGAGCAGTTACGAAGAGGTATTTTATATAGATATTTATTTCATACGTCTTGTTGCGATAGAATTGCATACGTGTTGATATAAATAAGCATTATAGCCTTAAAATGAGTATATTCAACCCAAGATCTTATCCATTAGGTGGACCTAAACTGACCTTCCTCTCTCGAGGTATTCGAATCTACGCCTAAACATTGAGAGTTGAACACGACTAAAAGTGAGAGTTTTAAGTTTTCTAAAAATATAAAATTATATAACCATCAGAAAAATAAAAACTTTGCCTCAAAAATGGCATAACATTAGTTTAAACTTTTGAATATGCTAAACGTTTAAATAAATTTTCCACCCATTTTTTATAACATTATCCTAGTGGCTATTTTTTTTACTTTAAAAATATATGGATATACAACTAACATACATATGGTTGAAGAAAAAAAAATGGGCATTAGCTATGAAACTCTT
>CP045910.1:5582841-5654171 GCA_013387185.1 Caligus rogercresseyi
CACGTACTCTCTCATAAACTGTCATATATTCCAAATACATTCGAAATCTTAAGCAGTTTCGTGAATAACATTATTCTTGGATGACTTATATGAAGGAAAAAAAGAGACTCTTCCCATATAATCCATTCAAAAAAACAATGGCAAGTTTTTTTAATGTCCATTTAGATTAACGTCTCTGACATTCCTTTTAGATTATAAATCGTTGAAGCAATATCAAAGGTATATGCTGGACTCATAGAGATATAGAGAGCTGATACCCTTCAATAGCAGGGAAACAACGTTCAGCTGTATTCTGTGTGTTCAAAATAAACAAAGTAATTGATCTACGTCATCGTTAGCTGATCATAGAGATAGATTCTATCTCTATGATCAGCTTACGATGACGTAGTTCATATTACTTTGTTTATATTGGATACAAAAATACAGATGAAGGGAATAAGCTCTCTATGGCTGGACTATATATTCGGTTCAAAGTAAGCAATGTTCAAATGAAGACACTTCAATACTACAAAAATAAACTATTTAATTTCGAATTCAATCATATTTTAATACACATTGATGAGAGCGTCACGTTTACTGATGCACTTTACACATGATATTTTTTTACAGGGATGATTGAGTTGGTTCATTCAATAAAAATATGATAATAGATGGTACGTATTTATCTTCCGTAATAAAATGTATACTAAGGCGTAACATGAAACCTTGTTCTCCGCATTGCAAATTGATGTAGTGCTGGAATAGCTCTTGAGTACGAATGTTAGTCCCTCACTAAGAAAATGCAACAAAAAACACCAAAAACATCAGCAAAATAGTTTCACATTACTACAGCATTAGGACTGTTTTTATTGTTCAAACGCAAAAAGGTTGCTTAACGAGTTCAAAGCTTATACACTTTCGTATTTCGCCCCCCTCAACTTTCTTAAATATTGGCCAACGATACAGGGTTTTATATAAGTATCAGTTTAAAAAATATAACTTACCATAAGACATATTTGAAATAATCTACACTGAAACAAAGTTAAAATCTTAAAAAACAAATATTGAGCGTATAAATTATTCATATTCCATAGCGTTCTGTATGTTAACTTTTATCTGTTACAGCCATTACCGTTTATTTATTTCCAAAAGAATCTTCTCAACTCCCATGTTTCACATAAACCACAAAAAACTAAGAAAAGGAATATAACTTTATTAGTCATAAAAAATGCAAATCCTCATGGGGCTTAAATGATACTTTTTTCCAACTTCCTGTTGAAGTATAAATTAAAAAATAACATCTTTTATGATAACAATATGAACTATGTGCTCATGGTATTAAAAAATCAATTATTTTTCTCTTTGTACACAATTACTCCGCGGGCAATCATGTCCGGGATCTCAACGGCCAGCCATGGAGCAAGTCCAAGGGCCATGGCGTGTGCAATTCCAAACTTGGGGGCATTCCGGGACCATAGAGGCTTGAAATGGTCTGTGAGACAAATCTTGCCTCCACGGTACATTTTAGCCGTCTTCCGTCCAATTCTGGGAGAGCAATTTCGGGGGCTGTGCTGGGGTATGTCACAGGAATGTCGAACTCCACATCGAATTCATATTTGAGGAGTTCATGAATGTACCTGAAAAAATGACAGATAATAAATTAGGAACTTTTAAACAATTTATTCTTTTGGTTCATTTCGGGTCTCTTTATATATTCTTTTGCTGCTTATGGGGGTTAAGGCAAATAAATAATAAAAACATGCATTTCGCGTAATTGTAAATTTTATTTTTGTTCCTTTTGTAATGGAGTATTAGGCCTTGAGGGCCATTTAATTGTTAACAACAAAAATTTCCCCCTTAAATATATATATTTGTAGTATACAATTTATGAAAAAGAGACCTTGCTTTAGACAAGAGTACTAAAGAGATGGAGGGAACACTCCTAATGTAAACAATAATATTGTACCTATGTAGTCACACTTTACACAGTTTTATACTACTAAAAGAGATGAAATTAAGTTGCTCAACGACGATTCCAAAAGCTTATAGACTCCACGGACTGATTTAGTCACGACACAAATCCTCAACTTCATCCTTAGGGGGTTGTAAGTAGACGTGGAGTCCTCTTCCTCTTTATTGGACTCGAATGTCGTCGTTGAGAAACTTAATTTCATCTCTTTTAGTAGTATAAAACTGTGTAAAGTGTGACTACATAGGTACAAATATTATTGTTTACATTAGGAGTGTTCCCTCATCTCTTTAGTACTCCTTGCTTTAGATAAAGAAAAAAAGATAGCCGTTGCACACGGTGATGGGTGAAATGCCTTGCACTAAAATACTTTGGCGTCATCGTTTTACACTGATTTCACGTACTTTTTACACCGATTTCTTTGTTAGGTGTTTATTTAACCTAATGGCACCATATTATTAATTTTAAACGTTCATGCTTCATTTTTGCGTGTATTTTTTTTACAAATATACGTGCACTTATTTAATAGTCCAATATAACCTGAAACAAAAAAAAATCCCTCAAATGAGATAAAGGATACTACTACTACTGATGATGTCGAGTTGAACCACCACAATTACACCGCAATAATCTCATCAATCTTATAAGCATAAACTTTCCTTTATTTGTATTTTTGAATTGATAATTTATTAAACAGTTTACTAAAAAACCAAATATAAACTGACTAGGAAGAAGAAGAAAAAAATACATTTTGGAAAGCTCAGATAATTGTATTCCCGTTGGTTATAAACTATTAACAAACAAAAAATCAAAAGGAAGTACGATAACTCAGTGTGTTAAAGCGTGTTCAACTATGTTGAGGGCACCTAGGTACCAATCCCGATTAGAAAAGGTCAATTTTGGTCAACCTCATTAATTTAGTCCTAGGTTCAATAGATCAATATTAACACTAAGGTGTTTATTTATATGTACTCGGATGCAATTATATCGAACCAAATCGGCAAAATTTGACTAAAGGCACATATTTAATTGATAATTTATCAAAACAAAAATAAATGAGAGGGTATTCTATTAAAAGTAATTACAATTTAAAATTTATATATTTATGTGTTATAGAACATAAAATATTTAAAACTATGTTTTTCTTTCCTCAACAAAAGTAACCTATTAACAACTTTTTTGCCTATTTGGTTGGATAGAATTGCAGTATCCGTGTGGATTAGCATTATAGCAATAAAAATATGTAAATCGACCTATTACTTTATAAATGGTTTGGACCAAAATTGTCCTTTGCTCTCAGGAGTCGAACTTGTACATAGAAATAGAGAGTGAACAACATTTTGTTACGAACGTACAATAATAGAGCAATGCATGCCAACAGTAATAAAAACATATAAAGCCCAAAGTACAAAAACTACTTTCATAATTTTTTTAAAATAACTTTTTAAAAATTCTAAGCCACATGGGTAAACTTATTGGATTCAATTATTCATTCTAACCTTATATTTAAGGGTTCTTCAATCCTTTCCGTTTGAAAAAATATTGTAATTTAAAAACATGAATAAAATTCTAAGAACATTAACTTTATTGAAAAAATATTATGAAACTTTAAAAAATCATTCTTCTTACCAGCATTTCCCGAACAATCGAGTCCCCTCTTTATTTGACTCCAAACGAAACCAATCCGTATCCGTTTCTTTATTATTTTTTACAAAGGTTATGAGAGACAAATACTTTTCCTTCAGGCGAGCCACCCAGACCTCTCCGTCTCGTGGCCCAGCCTTGGTTTTTGCCATGGGAATCTTAGCAAGGGTCTTCTTGGTTGCCTCGTCCAACATCTACAAATTATCATGATAAATAAATAGTAATATATAACTAGAGGTATGTATACACTCACAGAGTGTATACCTCTGCCGATCCCCACCAAATGAATCACTAACGGAACTAGAGGCATATATACACTCAAAGAGTGCAAACCTCCGCCGTCACGGGGTCCTTATGAGCCTTCCGAGGCGGATTTTTCACGACTGGGGAGGCGTAGAGGGACGGGGGAGGGTTCCCCTAGACGGAAATTCCGAGAGGAAGACGCTCCCGGCACCCAATTTCACATCACAGCGACATCTATTGGCAGAATAGGCTAACTTGAAAAATTTAGTAGTATTTAACTCATTTGGCGCCTTAATTCTGCACTCAGAGATACCAAAATTTAATCACTTCTGGCTTTTGGCATTTCCAACAACTCCACAAAATTTCATCCAAATCCGTTCAGTACTTTTTGAGTTATCTTGCTGACAAACCAACAAACGCCAGTGAAAACAATACCTCCTTCGGCGGAGGTAATTACAATCAAATGTTTAAAATTCTATGGGAAGACGGAAAGAGGAAGAAGTTTAAGCTACGTCACTGGGTTAACATAGTCCTGAGCTGATAAATGAACAATAATACGTCAATGAATATTTTTTTAGCGTTTGTTCTTTCCTACTCCTGAATAGAGACCCCATTTCATTATTATTATTAGTAGTATTTTGCTCATTTTGCATATTAAAAAAGCACTTAAAGATACCAAAATTCAATCACTTGTTCCTTTTGGCATTTCCAACAACTCCACAAAGTTTCATTCGAATCCGTTCAGTACTTTTGAGTTATCCTGCTGACAAACAAACAAACGCCAGTGAAAACAATACCTCCTTCGGCGGAGGTAATAAAGCTTTACATACAGCCAGGAACGGAACGCAAAATTGAACGGCGTTCAGCTGAACCAAGGAGAATATAAATAAAGTGAGGCAATGGGAATCGACGTAGGCAATTGCAAGGCGACAGCTGACTATTTTGTTATGATATCACAAGTGCTACGCTTGAATTCCATTACAGTTTGGATTGTACAGCGAAAATGCGATATTCTCGAGGAAGTAATGTGTTTGTGCCATCCCCTCTTGCTCTAATCCTCGAGATGCATAATATTTTGCACTTCCGACGAGGGATCCCAATATCCAATATCTGTGGATTGCACGATGCAGAAGATCCGACAGGATTGGCCTAAAGAATGCGAAGATCTGCGATCATCATTTTACTCCAGATGACTTCCAAAGAAATATTCAGGCTGGAAGAATAGGAAGAAGCTTTAGTCTCAAGTTGTTCCTTCACTCTTCATCCTGGATCACCCTCCTCAGTGTGTCCAAGTCCTTCAGACAGGTTCGTTAAGAGCCCGTGAACGAAAAAATTGTGAGTTGACTAGTGAGAAGGAATAAGGAACTCTCAGTCACGAAAATGAAGCTGTCCTGCTACAAAGCTAAGTGCCTCAAACTTAGCTCATCAAACTTTAAGGAAACTTAAATCAGAACCTCATTGAAAAGAACTACACAGCGAATTCAAACAGGAAGGTTAATTAATCCATTGACAATGTTCTATCGCGGCTACTAAAAAGAAGATGTAACTACCGCCCTCATTCTACGGAGCATATGTTCCCAGGCCTTTGAGTACTTGCGCTCACGTAAATCCTTCCTCTGCCTAGTCGGCAAACACAGGACCGCAGCTAGGGCCATTGGACGCAGCGTCCCCATATAATCCATTCTGCATGGGCATTTTGTTTTTATTTATTTTATATTTTTTATATAATTTTAAAATTTTATTGTTTGTTTATTTATATATTTTAGACTAGTTACAAATGTAACTAATATGCCCAACGGCAAGAAATATACTCGATTACACACAGGAAAATGGTGGATTCCACCAACAGGGTTCCCCTCGTAATTTGCATAGAAAATTAGTTAATTTGCTTCACATTCAGACCAAAATGAAACAATTTTGTCTTTATTACTTTTAACTATCATTAAGAAGGTTCCTCTAGTCTTACGAGAAAAAAAAGACTAGAAAAAACTGGATTTTTACTCTAATATACTCGGTTTTGACTACAGATAAACGGTAATTTTCTATGTAAACAAGTCACTATTTCACATGCTTGGAGAAAAATGTATAAAATATAAGAACTTTTTATGACTGGAAATATCTACTATGACATTGGGTAAAGTGGTAGAAAAATAACCACTATGTAGAAATGAATTCAGACTAAAAAGTGAGAAAATTAAGTGCAAGTATTGAGCCGCCGGTTTTACGAGCAAATTTGGCAGTATTAAAGGGGCAAGTTAAAAATTGAGATTTTTTTACACGAAAAGATCTGTGGCAAGGCTAGTTTTCATCTTGTTTGTTAGTATACAATACTAGGTAAACATCGCGCCCAAAAAGACCCAAAGATTCAATGTTTCCCTTTTCAATTTTTGAATCCCAAGTTGTAGACAGTTATAGACTTTTTCCCTTTTTAGACCCAAATTAATTGTCTTCAGTCTGTCTACCATGTGAAAAAAATATTTTGCCGAAGCATTGCATGACGGAATCTTAATTATATTTAAAGTATAAATGAGAATTAGTCTTTCAGAAAATTATTTCTTAAAAAACAATTGATATTGCTACCAAAAATGCTTATCATGAGTTATAGACATTTTCCCCTTTTAGACCTTTTTTGAAAATCGCCTACCCTCGCAATAAATGTAAGTTTTAGTGATTCTTTTTAGAAATATGAATGAAAATTTCTAATCTAATATGACCAAAAGCCTCACTACGTCTTTTCCAAGTCTTTTTCGTCGCACTAGTGCGCGACTTGTCGCACCAGCACGCGACTTTACAGGTCACTCAGCCTCTTTGCCTTTCACATTTTTTTTCAATTTTCTTAGATTGTAACATCCTAACATTCGAAACCACACTCAAAACCAAAATTTGTAAACGAAAACCTCACACGCTTGTCAATATTGTCCTAATAGATTGGAAATGAATATGCAAATAAGAGCAAAAATTGCTTAATGCTCTGAAAATTGACGTGACATACCTTATTGTGCCGAAACGGTTATCCCCCAAAGTGACGAATCTTCAAGAGTGTGTTTCTGAGATTATCTGGCTAGCTTTGTCTTTGTTTCAAACTGTCTTTGTTATTTCTTTGCATGTCAGATAAACTTACTATGAAAACAAGGAAAATTTTAGCATTGGTTTACAGAAGAGAAACCATATATTTACATGAGATAATCATTCAGTAAAGCATCAAATTCGCAATCGATAATTTTTAGAACATTCATTTGTTTCCCTTTTCGCAATACTGACGATGTTACAAAATGAAGAGGCGGTGATCGAATGAATGACGAATCAAAGGTCAATATTTTAGCGATCTTCGTCGGGCGTTGTATCCACGATATCGTCATCGTCGGAGAAGTTCGAGAAAAACGGCATCTTTATCTTCAACTTCTTCGTCTTCTTTTCCGCAGCCCAATTTCGTTTTCTTTCCCTTTTCTTATCCAACTTCCCATCTCCTTCCGGCTTTCTTGGTCTGCCTCTCGCAAGCGTATTTCCTCGTTCCTTCCTCTTCACTTTTTTTTCTCTCTCTATCTGTCTTTTTGTCTCTTCCTCTGCTGTTCCTCCCGCCTTCCGCGGGCGTCCACGTTGAGCCTTCCCAACGTCAATGTCCTTCTCCTCCTCCTCCCCCCTCTCCTTTTTCCTTTGCTTCGTCGCCCAGTTTCTCTTTCGTTCCTTCCTCTTTTCTTCCTTCTCATCAGCACTCGGAGTTCGAGGTCGCCCTCCAGGCATTATGAACGAGACTGTGGCTAAAAAATGCAACGAAAAAAATGTAGCAATATATCTAACTGATCAATTTCATAACATGAAAAGAATAGCAAACACATAGCCCTACGAAAAGAAAAACCGCTTGTGTAAACAATAATTGTTTTTAAAATGACAATGTCTAAAGATGTACAATGGGAGCAGCAATTTCCTTCTGAATTTTCTTTTGCATAAAAAATCGCGAAAAATTACAAGAGTTTTTGACCGGTGGTGGCATCTTGACAGAATGTCTTGTTATTTCTGCGTGTATGTTTACAAAGACGACCTGACGAGACCTAATTTACATATGTATGTACTGAATATATTATATTATTTTATAAATCACGAATCTCATTAAAATGTAACTTTCCATCCAAGAATTTTAGGACTTTTAGGTTGCATGGAACACACCGATAGACAGACAGACAGTGATACGGAAGGACAGGTCCGAGCAAGCCTTAGATGACGGACAGAGATGGAGGATGTACCTCAACTTTTACGGACGCAATAAGATCATCAAAACACAATGTATGACAATTTAAGCTAATTTGTATAAAATCTCAATTAACTCGTCAATTAATGCCCATTAAGGTTAGGCGAACATATTTTTAGATGTCCCAGACATAATATCACCTGCAGGGAAAACAAAAAAGATGATTAGTAAAGTTTCAAAAATAGTGGTTATGGACCACTTAGGGGAACCCTAATTGTGGAATTCACCAAATTCTAATGACTTCCAACGAGAGTCTCTCCTACATTGCTGGATACTCATGAAGTTTAAAGACCTCCACCCACATTTGGGGAAACAGACGAGTAACATTGAAGGATTTAAAGAAACACAAAGTCCTTGGATTGAGTTATTACTGCCCTTTCTCCCGATTTTTGAAGTTCTGCCACCTCTTAGAAAATCATTTCCATTTTTTATAATAGCCATCGATAAAGACCCCTTGTTTTTCTAAGAATTTTAAGTCACTTATCAATTTATATCCTAATAGGTCAAAAGAAATTATTAATGCTTTGTAATAATAATAAAAGAACACGGATTCGAGTCAATTTTCTTAATTAGCTACTTCAAATGAAAAATGCAAGTGAAAACTTAAACACATAGGCCAGGTTACTAATTAGCGTTATTCTATTCATATTCTTATGTTCCCCTTTTTTATATGTACATATGTAGAATTCTATTATTGTGATTTATAAATTTCTTGAAATAAATGAAAATCTTGAGTTCAAAAATTATTTTTATTGTTTGGAATTATTATTTGCTAATTACTTAAAATAATGAATACTAATGATAAATCATTTACTTAATTTTTTTTTCATGCAACACGGGTTCTGTACACTAGCACAGAACAATATTGTAATTAAATATTTTCAATTGAGAGATAAAGTTGAGAAATAATTACTAAATCATAGCACTAAAAAATTATGTTTTTTCATTGTAGCATTCACAAAATTCTTCCTTTTGATCAAGAGCATAAGTCAAAGATTTCCTCTTTAACTCACCTTATTTATATTCTCCTTGAGCTGAACGCACGTTGAACGGAACGCTGAACGGAACGCAACTTTTTTTTGAACGCTGAACGTTGAACGCAAAAAAAGAGTTTTGCGTTCAGCGTTTCATTTTTCCAAGCATTTTTTCTAAAAAAAAGTCATCACTACGCAGTACTTTTTTGGGAAACTCTTATCTAAAAAAAACAAAGTCATCACTACGCAGTACTTTTTTTGGAAACTCTTTTCTAAAAAAAAAAAACGTCAACACTACGCAGTACTTTTTTGGGAACTTATTTTCAAAAAAAAAAAACGTCATCACTACGCAGTACTTTTTTGGAGACTCTTTTCTTAAAAAACGTCATCACTACGCAGTACTTTTTTGGGAAATTCTTTTCTAAATATTTGAACGCTGAACGCAAAAACATTGAACGGAACGCTATTTTTTTTTAACGCTGAACGGAACGCTAAACGCAAAAAAAGCTGAACGCTCACAAGCCTGCATACAGCGATATAAAAACAAATATATTTATTGAGATCGTTAAATCAGAAAGGAACTAAATTTAAGTATTTTCTTCTGAAGGTTCTCCTTTCTTCTTGGTTTGGATTCGTTTATCCCCTAGATGCATGGATTTCTCATGCTGATTCCGAGTGTCGGCTTTACCAAAGGCCTTTCCACAGAACTTACAGGCGTGCGGCTTAATTCCCCGATGCATGTTCTCATGCTGTTTAAACATGTAGGCCGTGGTAAACGCCTTGCCGCAGTCCACGCACTGATAGGGCAGGAGCTCGGGGGGAGTATGCTTTGTGAGGATGTGTTGCTTATAGGCCTTCGGGGAGCGGCACATGTCTCCGCATTTCCCACAGGGAAATTCCCTATGTGTGGAGTCTCCATGGAGTTTAAGGGCCATGGGATGGTTAAAGGTCTTATTGCATATGCTACAGTTCACGGGATCGTTGCCATGAACAATTTTATATGAGCGGTCATGTTACACCTTAGTAAGCGCTTGCCACATAGCTTACACACACTTTTCTCCTTATTAATAAGCGCAGAGCGGTCACTAATCTTTCTCTTAGTGGATGCATGATGTACCGCCTTTTTATGGCTTGTAAAAGATGGAACATCCGGAAACAGATCGCCGCAAAGACCGCACTTGAAGTGGAACTGTCCTTCGTGGGCGGACTTGACATGATCCAAATGCTCGGAATAGGATGAGAAGCGATCCTCACAGTCTGGATGATTGCATTCTGGAGTATGAAAGGGATTAGAGGATGCATGGTTGCGCTCGGAGTCGATGTTATTGTACTGTCCACAGTTGATGCATTGAAGGGTTGGCTTGACCCTTTGAAAAAAAGAATAACATGATAAATATTTACTCTAAGAATGATACAAAGGTATCATCGTACTATAATGTTATTTGAATTCATAATTTGTACGACAAAAACTATAAACAGAGAATGGAAATAATAGGAAGAGTTTCATAGCTAATGCCCATATTTTTTTTTCTTCAACCATATGTATGTTATGTTGTATATCAATATATTTTTAAAGTAAAAAAAATAGCCACTAGGATAATTGTTATAAAAAATGGGTGGAAAATTTATTTAAACGTTTAGCATATTCAAAAGTTTAAACTAATGTTATGCCCATTTTTGAGGCAAAGTTTTTATTTTCTATGGTTATATAATATTTATATTTTTAGTAAAACTTAAAACTCTCACTTTTAGTCGTGTTCAACTCTCAATGTTTAAGGCGTAGATTCGAATACTCTCGAGAGAGGAAGGTCAGTTTAGGTCCACCTAATGGATAAGATCTTGGGTTGAATATACTCATTTTAAGGCTATAATGCTTATTTATATCAACACGTATGCAATTCTATCGCAACAAGACGTATGAAATAAATATCTATATAAAATACCTCTTCGTAACTGCTCTGAATATTTATGGACTCCCTTTATTTATTGAAGTGTATTTTATTTTTACATTGTATGATTTTAGCAGACTAGCGAATAAAATATTAAGGGAAATTTTCTCAAATCACCTATGTTTACAAATGTGATGACGTCTCACACAGGCTGCCAACTGCATTCCTGGAAGAGTATTAACATAGCCAACCTATTAAAGAAAAGGAAAGAATGAGAGAAAGAAGAGGAAAGAGTGATTGACGTCACAAATCAACTATCGAACGTTATCCCTATTGTGTTCATTTCTCCGAGCCCCTTTTAACTTTGAGCATTGTTCTTATTTTCATTAACTTATACATCAATAAAGGATTGAGTTAAGTATATATAAATAAATCTCATAATAGGAATATTTTAAATAGGAATAATCAGTTTATCATAGGTAACAATAGGGATAACGTTCGATAGTTGATTTGTGACATCAATCACTCTTTCCTCTTCCTTCTCTCTTTCTTTTCCTTTTCTTTAATAGGTTGGCTATATACTAATACTCTCCCAGGAATGCAGTTGGCAGCCTGTGTGAAACGTCATCACAACAACTAAATTTGTAAACATAGGTGATTTGAGAAAATATCCCCAATATTTTAATCTACCTTATCAAATAGTTAATTGTTATATGACCAGATCAATGCTGCGGTGAAAAGAAAATAAGAGCTTTCCGTCTGAAATGGAATGAATCCTTTCTATCTAGATCATGTCTCAAGGGTCTGTCTATCTCCTCATGAAAGTCGAAATCGCCCTGACTTACAGCATGAGGGGATCCGTTTCTTCTTGGCTGTTATTTTGGAGGTGGCGGGCTTCTGTAGGGGAGTTGTCTCTTGTGCTGCTGCTGCTACTATTGCTACTACTAATCCTCCTGCTTCTTCTCCGTCTTGTTGTTCTTCTTTTATGTGCGTGGTTTCTTGAGCGTCGTCTGCAGCTCCATTTGATGGGTTCATCTTTGTATGTGAATGAATGGCCCCTTGGCTGTCTTTGGAGAGTCCCAGGGCTTCCAGAGCACTCTTGACACCTTGAATGCGAAGGGGAGAAAAGACCTCCTCACCCTTGACGAGGCTCTCCAGGACAACTTCCAGGTCTGCTTCAGGGATGTTGGTGAGGAGGACGCGATCAGAGAGAAGCTCCTCCTCCTCCAGGAAAAGATCACGGAGAAGGGGGCTCTTGGAAAAGAGGACGAGAGGGTTCAAGGAGAAGCGACGACCCTCTGCACTCAATATGAGGAGCTCCGAGAAGGATCGAATGGTCTCTGGTGGAGATAGTGAATCGTCTGGGTCTTGAGAAGCTCCGAAGCGTCCATCCCGCTCAAGTGGAGCAAACGAGGAATGAATGACTGGATGATTGGTTGGGTGGATGGTTCGTTGGATATTGTAATTAATAACAACAGGCACAGCTGCAAGAAATAGAAAGAGAGAGGAAGCATGACGTCACAACTCTTCTGACCTCATGAGGTACTACAGAACGACGACAACAGCCACAACGAACCTTATACCATGAGAGGGAGGATTCAAGTCCCAGGTAAAGCGTTAAAGTAAAGTTGCGCATGCATAAAAAAATATTCCTTTTCCCCCCAAAAAATTGGACAAATATTAGTTCTTCTTGTGTTATCTGGATAGAAAGAGAAGGCAGAGAGTATTTTGCCTCACTTTTCTCCCTTCTTTTTTTCTTTCTATCCAGGTAACACTAACCAAGGAGTACTAAAGAGATGGAGGGAACAAGGTCTGTATAATAAGGTCTGGGCAATACAAAAAAAACATGTAATCCTAGCAGTATAACTATTCAATGACGTCACTGGAGAACCATTCTATCTATCCATTTATATATCTATCAATCTATAAATATATATTTGGTTTTAGGAATATTATATATAAAACTTATGCGTAAAGAAAATCTGATAAAGCATTTTTTTTGTTGGGAATTATTGATAGTAGTAATTTTTCCTTAACGACACTTTTGTATAAAATGCATTTTAAAGGAAACTACGGACTTTTGGGCCTAGCTTATGAGTCAAAATAGCTTTATTGAGCAAAAATGAGCACATTTGGTTAGTTTTATTTTATAAATTGAGCCCATTTTGAGTACTTTTTCGCTCATATATAAAGGAGTATATTCGTATATAATGGACCAATAAGGGTACCTATAAACAATAAGCTACGGTAAGGTAAGGTAGGCTTCGTGAAGATAAAAATAACAATAACATAATAACTATAATAAGCGGAGCTTTGTTATATTAATGCGGAAAAGGTCTGGGTCACGAAACCTACCTTACCGTAGCTTACTGCGAATATACTCCTTTATATATGAACGAAAAAGTACTAAGTTAGTAGATCCAAGTGATTAACACCTGTTCCTGTCCAAGGCGAACGCCCTTGGCGGCTTAAGGTGAGCTCAAAAGAGGCTTGTGAGGAGTGTACGTTCTTCACAAATAAGGAGGGGGGCTTCTGCGAGTGGTGTAATATGAAGATACCGTCTAGAAGAAAGCATATTATAGAAAAAAAGAAAAACGGCGTATGTTATATCAAAATCCGATCCTTGGGTCATCTTTTATAAAGTATTTAATAAAGAACAAAATAGCGGGGAAAAGATATTGGGAAATATTGTATACAGCTAGGTATGACAAAAGTTTGAATTATTTCGGAAGAAGAAATTGGGTCTATTTAAAGTTTGAAGGAGGGGTTTATCTATGGGATTTTATCCGAAATATTAATATTGTATATCATTTTTCATGAATAGTGTTCATAGTTAGATTTGTAATAAAAAGGTAGATTACTTTTCACCAAACAAAACACATAAGCATAAGCTAAAAAAAGTGATTAAAAATAGTAAAAGTGTCCTTTGAAAATTCTTACAGGAAATATTCAGAGAAGTTCTTTCTGGAATAAGAGAGAGAAAAATGAGACATTTATATATATCAATATCTCAGAAATATATGAATCATTTTAAAAAAAATAGTTATTGATGAGAAGCAGTAGGTATGTTTGAATGGAAACTTGGTTGGATGTGACTGAAAGTAAATTTATTTTCTCTCCTATATTGACAAGATATATATATATATATATATATATATAATATAAATCCGGAAGGCTCATAAGGACCCCGTGACGGCTGAGGTTTGCACTCTCTGAGTGTATATATGACTCTAGTTTTATTTGTTATTTAGTGTATTTTTATTAAACTGTATTGATATGGCAAATATGAAATGAAAACTTAGAACAAATTCACAGATTTAAAAATAAATCTGCAAATGAGAAGTTCAAAGAGAAAGCAGCGGCTTTGAAACATCCCAACGTATTTAAAAGAAAGGTCAATATCACAAAGTCAAGAAAGTATAACAAAAAAAAACAATCTTATATGTGTTAAGTTATTTTTTATGCAACAACTTATTATAAATAATTATAAAAAATAGTATACTTTTTAAAAATTGTTTACGTTTTCCCCCAATGAATTTATTTTTTCCTTAGTTGAAATAAATAACTCTCTGTGAGAGCATAGATACTTTAATACATTCCTAAATAATTGCTAGCTTTGCCCCAGTACACAAACTACGTTTAATTTTAAATAAACCTCACTAAAAAGAGTAAATCCTATCAAACCAATAACATGGCACTTAGCTTCATTTTTGAAAGGCAAACCGGAGACAGATTTTTTTCAATAATCATCTATAGTCAATAAAATACTTACTTGTTTTTTACAAGTCAAACATGGAGTATATTGTATCCTTTAAGAGTAAAAATACAGACCTTAGAAGCAATGATATGGAAGAATCCATAGCTCTTCTTTCCATTGTCTCTGTATAATATGCCTTTATATATTATAATGGATATCGAAACTCTACACAGCCTACATTCAGATAACCATACTTTCTTATATCATCATTATGTCCTATCTCCCATGTATCACTTACAACACATCAAAATCGTAACAGGATCCCTTAAAGTTTACTTATGAAGTGAACTATGTTTTCTTTTGCATTCGTGTTCCAAACTTATGTTCCTAATATCGGTCATATAAAACAATGACCGATATTAGGAACATAGGTTTGGAACCGAATGTCAAAGAAAACATAGTAAACTTCTTAAGTGGACTTAAGGGATAAGAAGTATTAGTAACGGGGTGTGTAGTCCTAAACACATCAGAAATAATAGACTATTTAGGTGAAGCAATGTATTAAAAAAAAACAAATAATATTTACATTAATAGATTTCGCCATATATTATTTATAGTATATAAATGCAAGAAGATAAAAAATAGCTTTTAAGAAATGAGTAGAAAATATAAAAAATAAATGCAAAAACGCATATTTTTGAGCGATTCATATTTTAGTTTGTTCATTGGTTAGGGATTTGAGTATCTATTAATAAAAAACGGGGATGGATGAAGGATTTTTTTTTTCAAGGCGATGTGGAGAACTCCTTGTCTCCCTTGGAGGACACTTTGGCCTCCAGGTAGTTGACTTTCCTCTCCAGGATGGATAGCTTTTCGTTCAAGTTTGATAGTCGAGAGCGGCAGCTTGTGTCGAAGGAGTTAAGAAAGTCCGCGATGCGTTTGATGGAGCCTGTGATGAGCTCGATGTACTCCCGATTGGCCCATCTGCTTGGTTTTGACGCTGAAGGGCTTCCCGGTGAACTGGGTTGAGGCTCCGTTAAATTCATTCTGTGAGGAAGAAAACTTGGGCGTAATCTTTGTTTTTAGTCAAATAAACAATAACAAAGATGTTTTGTTATTGTTGCAGCTGTTGATAAGGAGGAGGACAAGGAGAATATATAAAGGTGTGTCAACAACGAACCTTTAAGGCAGGCAGGTTGGCGTTAGTTGACCAGCTGTTGTATGACTTGTTTGAAATATGCATATATATTAGACATGGAAAAAAGTGAGGGATATTTTGGGCGTTTGAAAGGAGAATGTTTGAAGGGACAATTGACTTGAGGCTGTTCTGGCACTCACACATCACTCCACAACAAAGCAATTCCTTTGAGAAATTGATTTTGTAAATATAATAATAAAAAACATATGACGTCAATGTTGAAAACCTAAGTCCAATAATATATAAAAAAACACAACGTAAAGTTTCCTTGTTCATCACCTTCTTTATATTCTCCTTGTGTTTTGTTATTGTTGCAGCTGTTGATAAGGGGGAGGAGAGAGAGCTTACAGGGGAGACGTATGGATTTCATCTATGGCCACAAACATTCCTTGCTATAAGGGGCTTTAATAAGAATGATTGACAGATTTCTTAAAAATGAAATATAAATAAAAAGTATCAAATTATTACATAAATCAGTATCTAAAAAATACTATTTTTTCTATTTAATTCACTCTACATGTACACCTAGACATATTTTACTCATGATACTCCTTGTAAAATCCTATTAATAACACTGAATCTGTATCTTAGCAGATAAACAGTATTCCAAAGTGATGAAATATGTCTTCTTTAATGCTTTAATATGAAATCCTGTTTTCGTATGAGTGTTTTTAAATTTTATAGTAACCGTAAATCAAAGATGAGGGGAAAGAAAAAACATCGATTCAAAAAGATGACGTCACTGGAATAAGGAGGATGCAAAAAGTGTCATGATGTAAAGTATTTTTGCTAAAGGGAATTATTGGTAATTATGAACATTTATCTCTTTTTTTTGTTGCATAAATTGTACTTTAGTTTTTAATAGTCATACAAATTGTAATGGATATTAAGGAATCTTAAACTATGACGTCACTTATTGAGTGCATTTAGCTACTCCACTAGCTTTGCTTTATTTGATCAATTTATTATTATGTGGATACTTGTCACTGAATAATATTAAATCTATGAAGTTGATAAGAAATAAATAAAAGAACATCTTCGGTAAAGAGACTTGCATTTATACAGTATTTCTTTTGGATTGAGTATCCAGTTATACTTTGACTATGGTCAAAATTTATTCCGATTTATATTTGGCCAGTAAAAAAAGCGTCTGGCATGCATACTTTTTCTCTCTCTTCACGTGATGATGACGTAAGTACACTCATATACGTCAAATACACCACTGGACTCATCTCCAGATTTTTCCTATCAAAACCTCTCCTTAGACCTCATTAACCCGAGAATATGGGAGCACATGGCTACCAGTCACGCTGTTCACGATCCTCTGGGGAGTTGTAGGTGCCGTTCTTCCGGCTTCGTCCCCAAGGGCCCCAATAAAAGGTATGACTATAAATCATATCCTTTTTTTACATTTTCATATCTAACACATATTGATGTGGATTATCTCTCTTCGCAGTCTCATTCAAGTCTCCTGATGATCACGGGAGCCTGTTGCTGGCTCTTTTGGCTCTGTTGCTACATGTCACAAATGAACCCTCTCATTGGACCCATCGTCAAACGGGAGGCCTTATTGCTATGAAGCATTTTGGTAAAAGAGTAATAAAAAACATGAGACATTGATTTAAATATCCTTTTCGCATTTTATTATTGTCATTAAACGCTATTGTAGATCCTTTTATCTCCTTTATATGTCTTCAAATACAATATTATTCCCCCTCCCCCCTCTTCTTGGTGTATTTCACCCTAATATAAGATGCTTTTTAAGAAGCCAAGGGTCTCCCTGAGCCCTGATATCTGAGCCCCTTTCAACATCTACTAATTATAAAAATCCTCTGCATACTTCACCGAGAGGACGAAAAAAAAACAGTCTCAGGGTTGTCTTGAAGCTATAAAAAGGCATTTTTTGTGTCATTTTTTAAATATTATTTTGTCTATAGAAGCATTCTGTATTATTATATCATCTTTCAGTTCAAATGTGTCGACTTTATTCATTGTTTAGTAATAATAATTAAATATATTGATTGTTTTATATTAAGAAAATTGTTTTTTTTGTCAAAGTATGTTTTTTTATTATAATAATAACAAAGGGAGATCTGTGGATTAAAATATGAAATACCGATGAGTTCATGTGTCTGCATCATGGTTCCTGAACCTTGAATAATTTTTAATACTTGTGTTGATGCTGTATTAATTTTATTATTATAAAAGTAATGCTCAATGAAGATATATCATTAAAAAGCCTGAACCTACCAATGTAGTAATAAAATATCAGAGCTGGGATTCGGTATGAAAAGTATGCCGTCGTATTGTTAGAAAGTTGTATGCAATGGGTATACCTAATTGTATAATAAATGTACCGAT
The DNA here is from genome assembly GCA_013387185.1 of Caligus rogercresseyi. NCBI lineage: Eukaryota > Metazoa > Arthropoda > Copepoda > Siphonostomatoida > Caligidae > Caligus > Caligus rogercresseyi. The sequence goes on from CP045910.1 coordinate 5,601,042, forward strand.
TGGAGCGGTATCGGTAATTTGAAAATATAAAAAACTAAGTTAAATTTTCTCATAAGCTAGTTATTTTATTTGCTTCATTATAGAATGTCACTTAAATTATGAAGATATTTTCTTTTTTCAAATTCACAAAATATATATCTTATTTTTTACCTCCAAATATTGATATCAACTAAGAAAGGTCAAATTGAATCAAAACCTGGACATGTTATGATCGGGGGACCCTCCGACAATGCTTGATTCTCAATTGGCCCCATGTGAAAAGTAAATGCTCACCCTTGAACGAAATATTATAAATACAAACTTTTGTATGTTTATTAAACTGTTCAAAATTATTTACAAATAATTATTTTCCTAAAAAAAATATTCCCCAATATCAAAAAGTGAACCTTCTGCTCCAAGTCTGAAACGACGTTTTCTTAAGATCCTCTGAGAGGAAGATCTTAAATGCCTGCTCTTGTCCTCAAAAGGGTCAATATGTTGGACGCTAGGGAAGACTCCTTGGGACGGAGTACTTGCCAGAGTGCCAAATAACCTCTCAACGACAGCAGAACTATTATTTGTAGGACTTGGTTGGAATTCTAGGTTTTTTAATAATGTTGATGTAAATTGACTAAACTAGATATTGGAGGATTTTATAACAAATATATGATTTTCGCCTCCCAATATACCGCTACCAATTGACTGAAATCAAGCAATCAGTAGCGGTATTGTGTAGATTTTTTTCCAAATGTTATCGGTAAAAAAAACTCCGCCAGTAGTACCGATTTACAGAATACGAATCGGTAGTCCCAGCTCTGTTTAATTATATATACGATATTTGGACTACCCTCAAAGCAGACTATTTTAATCATAAATTGATGTGTGAATGCTAAATAAATGCTTTAACAACTTGATACGTTTTTGGAAGATATAAAAGAAGGTTTTTTAAACCTTTAATCATATGAAGCAAGACATTTTGTTCCATTGTTATTTATTAAGGATTGATCAGTTTAGACATTTGGAGTCACAAAGATGATTATATGATACTCCTAAATCCATTAGTTGCAAGAGATATTTTTTAGCAAGTATATCATTTTTATATGATTTATACGAAGTTTTGGTAAATATTTCACATCAAAAAAGAATCATAATGTACGTGAAAAATATTTTTTGATGAAGAATCAATTTTGGTGACGTTTTATATAGGTTTTAGGCGTATGTGAATGATGGGTTAAGCATTAAAATATATATAGTTTAGCGTATGGAGGAGGAATGTAGTAAGGAGATATTGTAGCAGACGTGGCTTGGTATCAACCCAGGGGGGGCAGAACTCATGTAAACAAAGAAGGATTTTTCCAATTAAAAAAAGGTGACGTCATCACATCTACGATTTGCCTATGTATCTAATACCTCAAGGACAACTAAGCTAAGAACGTAAAGGCTCTCAAAGGAATAACGTCCGGAGGCTCCCTCCCGCCACGAGCCACCCGGGGACGCATAGCTTCAGCATCAGGGAGGAAGTGGAAGTCCTGAACACCGCACGGGACTCTGAGGCCTTTGGCTGGTAGCCCGCACGCATCTAGGAGCTCCGGAGCAACGTGGCCGTCCTCTGCAGCTCCGCCTCCACGGAGAGCTCCCAGGTTTCAAATTTTATTTCCTTTGAAATTAATCACTGTTTTTAAATGTACCTATGATTTTATTTAATAAAAAATAGATACTGTGACGTCATCTGTGACGTTTCAGTTTTTCTTTTCTAATCAGAGGAATCTAAACATTGCGTTCTGCGCATCTTGTATTATCTATTATCTTTGGTATCAACCCTATTTCCGTACGGGATATCAAGTATTGATAATATTAAAATATTTTAAGTATTTTTGCAGCGTAATAATACAATCTCGGATGAGTCATGATGCTTTTCATGGAACGTATGAAGCATATATATATATATATATATATATATATATATATATATAATATATATATATATATATATATATATATATATATATATATATTTGTTACGGGCAATGTGGAAAAAGGCGTAAAAACGAACAAAAACATATGACAAAGTATTAACTTGGTTGAATTAATTAAACTAAGGTAATGATATATATATATATATATATATATATATATATATATATATATATATATATATATATATATATATATATATATATATATATATATATATAGTATATATATAACTGTGCTTGACTTCGTGAGTAATACATTTTTATGTCCATGAAATCGATTTCTTAAAACCTTTGTGGTTCAACGATTAGAAAAGGATGTTGAATGTGATAGGGAAAAAAAATACAAGTTTGATTTTGTTAAACTTATATTAAAAGATAAATATAAAAAAGTGAATATCAGAAGGGAAAATATTGAAGTTAGGATGGTTGACGTTTAGTTAAAAATATGAGGGGTAGTTTAACATTTAGTTGTTTATTATTATTATTTTAAAAGGACATTTATATCTATTTTTTCAATATTTTTGTGAGTTAAATTAAAATATTATATTTAGTTTTGATCCTCTGGGTGCAAAACTCATCGATTTCAAAGCTTTACTCCTTTTTTGTAGTCGAGTAGGTATACATTTTTATCACTAGCATTTAAGTAACGGTAAGAATGTGTAAGTTAAGATTACGAATGCATTCTTTAAAACACCGGATTCTGAAGGCCATAATTTATATAGTTTATTTAAAGTCCAAGCCCGCCGAAGAATGAACTCTCGGATTTTATGAGCCACAGCTTTGGCATATTGCCACGTGGCTCCTTTGGGTTTGTCATGTCACAATAATGGCATATTCATGTCTCAAACCAACCCCAAATGGACACGATGTCCTTTGTTGTTTGTTTTAGCTCATAGATTTGTAACCAAAAGGTATTGAAGGTCTAACACCTTTGGTTATCTAGTCGAAATTGTTTTTTATTTCATTAGAGGTTTTCCTTATACCTCTTTTACAAATTAAATCTTATTTAACAAATTTTAATTAAATATAATAATGTACAAAGGAGCAGAGAGAAGGACTCTGCTACAGATTGAACCCAAGGTATATAGAATCCCTCACCTCACCGGAACTTAACTTGGTATCAGCCGGTAGTAATACTATCTAGGAGCTATCTTTATTATTACATATTAGTTATATTATGCTTAAACATTTCAGTGATTTGTAGCGGATTGACTGCTTACTAACAGCAGGTCAAGCTACCACTCTTTTCACACCTCAGCAGGCTCTTAATATCTTAAGTACTCTTGTCGGGTACGGTTACTTTGATCTCCTACCTGAGCTAGAAACAAAGAGAAACCACACTTCAACACGGCCATCGTGCTAACATCCTCCTCACAAACCTCTCTATTATTGTACTTAAGGATCTGGATCCGCGAGTCCCGTTGAACATATTCATGAGCCGTGTCAGTGCTAGGAGCGACCACATTGATGAAGGAGCTCCCAAACGTCTCGTCTCTCCTCGATCATTGAGGAGGAGGATGAGACGAGACGGGGCAAATATAATGACTGGAATCATGCCACCCGTCACTCCCATTCGAGAAATTTGATCCCAAGCAATGATGAATCAATGTAAACAATAATAAGAACAAGGCAGGAGCACTCTGGATGACGAATACTTTTTTCCTTCTTCTTCTATAATAAGTACAATAATAGAGAGGTTTGTGAGGAATGTTAGCACGATGGCCGTGTTGAAGTGTGGTTTCTCTTTGTTTCTAGCTCAGGTAGGAGATCAAAGTAACCGTACCCTCTTGTCTGCGGCTATATAAGCTGCAGGCAAGAGCTTAATAAACACACTCTTTACTTCATCACAGAGTCGTCATTTCTCCTCCTCCTTCGCGCTACAGATTTAAAAAAGTTGTAGGAAAATTACCCGAAAGAAAATTACCCGCAAGAAAATTTCCCAAATGGAAAATTGCTTCAACAGAAAATTGCCGAAAGGAAAAACTGTCCGAATTTTTTTACTATTTTTTAAATCCCAAAATGCCCAAAGCCTTATATTAGTCCCCTTAGAACTCCAGTTTATACCCAAAATGTTAGGGTTTTTGGGGTACTGCTGGACCTCAAAACGTGATAATTTCTACCTCGTATACTAAAATAATTCATGTTAGCCCTCAAAACCCAAATGTTTGGTACCGCCGGCTCTCAAAATGTGATGGTATGCAAGCCTTAATTTAAGCTAAAAATTAGTTATTGGAACCGTTGCTTGAATAAGTCATGTTAGCCTCTTAGAACACAAGATTATAACTCAAAATTTTGGGTCGATTTCTGGTACCGCCAGCACTCAAAATGTGATGATGTTCACTGCAGATACTTAAATAACTCATGTTAGCCCCTCAGACTCAAAATTTATATCCTAAATGTTTGCGTTGATTTCGTGTAGCAACAACACGCCCCTCAAAACTTGATAATATCCAAAGTCGGAGGTCAGTTCTGTAATTGGAGAAAAATATCAAAAATATTTAATTTTGTTGAATTTATTGATATATATTATAAGTGAGAGTATTAGCCTGAGTTGCAGTAACAATGAACTTGATATAGCATTGCGATTCACTATTTATGAACTATTATATTATTAGATGATATTTATTTTATTGATCTTCTTATTCGGATATCAGCGGTACCTGATATCAATCCAAATATTTGGGACCTACTTTGGTTTCTGAGGGGCTAACATGGGTCGGCATGAGGTGAGGTAGGTAATAATAATTCATAATACATCATTTTCAACGAATGAAGAGTTAATCGCTAAAACTGAGGCATATTTTGAGGCAAAAGATAAATCGTTCTAAAAAATGGAATTGAATTATAACAGCGGAACTGGAATAATTGCTCTGTTGCTCTTGATAGATATTACGTTAATGGATAAAGCTAATTTTCAAGGAAAAAAACCCGTTTTTTCTTTGTTAGACCCAGTATTTTCGAAGCCTCACGTTTTGAGGTCCGAACTCAACTCAAAAAAGGGGTATAAATTTGTGTTAGGAGCCTTTTTGATTGATAGTACCTAATTGGCTTAATTTTTTTAATACTTGATAATTTGTCAAATTGATTATATTTAGTTACAGTTTATGACAGAACAAAGAATATATAAATAAAACAAAAAAAACATACAATAAGTCTCTGGCCGTTATAAATACAGAATAGATCGCTTGTTCAATACGCAGGGGAGTGCATCTTGTCTGTTGCATCCATTTTTTGTTTTGTCTCTGAATTTCATACGTAGCAGGATCTAAATACTAACTAAGGAATATATTTCTTGCATCAAAATAGTTCTTACTTTATAAAGGACTAAGAAACAAAGTAATATATATTAGGTCGTAATAAACAGAAAATATATCGCCTATTCTATACAAAGGGGAGTTTATCATTGTTCTATTCATTTTTCTTTTGTCTTTGAATATTAAATCATAATTTATTTGTAGTAGATATAATCAGACATAATTAATTTCATGTTGTTACAAAAATAGAAAGTTATTAATATCAAATATATTTGATTTTGTCAGCAATTAAATATATTTTTTTACCACAAAATAAATATTACTTCTTAAAAGAGAAATTTCATTGATTAACTAATAATAGGCAATTTAAAGTTTAAACAAAAAAAATTCGGACGATTTTCCTTTCGGCAATTTTCCATTTCGGGCAATTTTCCTTATGGCAATTTTCCTTCGGGCAGTTTTCCGCCTACCATTTAAAAATTAAATTCGCTAGGGGTGAACTTAGCTCTCCAGTCTCTCCCTCAAGTGCCATCATTTTTTGCCTTAATGGCGGACAACCAAAAATGAGACGGAGTACCTTTTTCCCCTTCGCAGAGTCGCCAAATTGGAGTTATGGTATTTCCCATCTTGTAAAGATGACTCTAAAAGGCTAATATGTCCGCTGCCCATTCCAACGATGGCTCACTTATACTTTAAATTCTTACTTCCGAGATTTGGTATTAAGAGCAAGGACTCTTTGTACGCCAAGCTGTGCGCCATTCTTTAAGGTCGCTTGTGTATAGGTATTTTTTGTTGTGTGTTATTCAGAGCTGGGATTCGGTACTGCCGATTCGGTATTCGGTAGATTTTATTATATATCTACCAGATATCGATCGGTGCGTTAGATAAGAAAGAAAGAGAAATTTATATATGTATCTGCTCTGTGACTTCTTCATATGCATTTGGTATCGGACAATTATAACAAAAGACAATTAAGTACATAATTTGTATATTTTTTTTAGAAATTATTTGAAATTTAATACCTGTCATTTTTATATAAATCATAATTGCACTCGAATTTTGAAGGAAATGGAAGGCAATAACAAACAAATTATTTCCTTAACTGTCTTTTGTTAGTCGTTGTCCGATATTAAATGCGCTTTCAGCTCCGGAGTTGTTTATTTATTTTGTAAAGTTTAACTTCTTCACACCAGGTAACAACGCTTACAGTTCTAAATACCGATTTACATCGGTAGTCGTAGCTCTGGTGTAATTACTTTAACAAATATAATTATTATATACAGACTAAGCTTATTTGAAAAAATATGAACAAATATAGTAGTTTTTCTTTAGAAATCACGCTATACTTTTGTTTTAGTTTGAAATCCAATAGAAAACGAGTTTATTTTGTGCAAGGAAACCTTTTAAAAACCTTTCAAGCCCTCAAAGAGTATAAACCAAGGTTATTTAAGGGACAAAAATGAAGCAATATGTTGTATAATTAATACATAATAATAGATTTCATCACTGTCCTAGATATCCTTGCATTTGGGCATATCGTTTCGTCCATATTTTTTGGCATTCATGGTGAAAAAAGGACGTGACACTCTCTGCAAGTGATGGGACGGCATTCAGAGTTGTGGTATATTCACAAGGCCAGTGTTAGCATTCTTTGTAACACTTAAAAGCATGTGATTTTTAGGCATTTCATGATGGCGCAATACTTTACATATGCAATATTTTAAAAAAATATGCTATGTCAATATAATAAAAGAAAACTTGTCTTATATGATTAACAAGATATAATAATGATATATCTGTATCATACCCTGGGCAGTTAAAGTAGAATAAATCCAAAGGTTTAAAATTACTGTTCTTACCATTTTAAGAGATATTTCATGGCTGTAATTAATTATATTTATTACTAGCGTATATTACCCGGCGCTGCCCGGGATTTTCCAACTTGACATTAGTTTGGAATGAAAAAAACCACACGAATAATTTCAGTGATGTCTTCGCATGTGACTTTTCATATTAAAATCAGTTCCTTCAACAGTTGTCATTGTCTCTTCATTGCCATCTTTTCCGTTTTATATTCCTTACGGCTGGGTATTTTAACTTCACACAAAGAAAAAATCACACGAATAATTTCAGTGAAATCATTGCATGTGATTTTTCATATTAAAACCCGTTCCTTAAAAAGTTGTCATAGCCCTTCATTGCCATTTTTCCGTTTTGTATTCAGTTTGGCTCAGTATTTAAACATCGAAGAAAAAATAAATTACACGAATATTTTAAGTGATGTCATCGCATTGGCTTTTTCATTTCAAAATCAGTTTCATGAAAAGGTATCATTGGGTGGTCATTGCCATTTTTTCTGTTTTGTATTCCTTAAGGCTGGGTATTTAAAGATCATAAAAGAAGTTATTTTTAAGCCATTTCATAGAGTACTAATGTTATTTTCTAATGAAAAGTAGCTCCTTACAAAGTCGTCATTGCATCGTCATTGCCATTTTTTCCGTTTTGTATTCCTTAAGGCTGGGTATTGACATCCCTCTCCATCTCTAGGCATTATTGAAATTTGATTAGCACGATGTTGCAATATAAAAAAGTGTTGTTATTTTCCACAAAACTTAAATTTAGGGGACATACAGGGACAGAAAGAAAAATATTTTTAAGTAATCATGTAGAAAACGAATTTTCCGGGAAACACTGAATAAAACAAAAACACGTCTTAGTACCTCAGTCTTATTCACAGAAAATTTGGGCAAAATCTAACTTGTAAATTTTAAGAAATCGGCAAAAAACGTTTTGGCCAATAAAATAAGCATGTCGATGACGAATTTTCCGGGAGTTGACAACCCCACTAAAACACTCCCTGAGCTCTCAAAACTATTCACTGAAAATTTCGTCAAGATCTAATGACCTGTTCGGGAGATACAGGGAAACGAACGAACGAACGCACAAACGAACGAACGAACGAACGGAATTCTTTTTTATAAGTATAGATGATAATACGAGTGTTGGTCAATAAGTCCGTAACTTTTTGTATTTCCGTCCATATAATTTGGTTGTCAACACTGCTCCTGTCAACAAGCATCTATCAGCTGACTTCTGTTAAAGTTTGAACACGCTGGGTCTTTTAGTTTGTGTTTGACAGTCTTTACAGACAAACAACTTCGTGAATTGTGTAGAAAATGGAGAAAAGTGAATTTCGTGTGCTCATCAAGCATTATTTTTTGCGGGAAAAAACCATCGCTGAAACAAAGGCTAAGCTCGATAAATACTATGGAGACTCTGCACCATCGATATCAATGGTAAAAAAGTGGTTTACAGAATTTCGTTGTGGTCGTACAAGCACCATTGATGCCGAACGCTCTGGACGCCCAGTTGAAGTCGCTACACCAGAAACAATTCAAAAAATTCATGATATGGTGTTGGCCGATCGGAGATTGAAAGTGCGGGAGATTGTGGAAGCCATAGACATATCACATGGGTCAGTGGTTTCGATTTTGAAAGATCACTTGGCTATGAAAAAGCTATCCGCAAGATGGGTGCCGCGTTTGCTCACAATCGACCATAAACGCAATCGGGTGACAACTTCGATGGAATGTTTGGCTTTGTTCAACCGCAATAAGGACGAGTTTTTTCGCCGATTTGTAACAGTGGACGAAACATGGATACACTACAACACACCAGAGACCAAGCAGCAATCAAAACAGTGGGTTTTGAAGGGTGAATCGGCGCCGAAGAAGGCCAAAGTGGGTTTATCAGCCAACAAAGTCATGGCTACTGTTTTCTGGGATGCACGTGGTGTAATCCACATAGATTACCTTCAGAAGGGAAGAACAATGAATGGCGAATATTATACCAGCTTATTGGACCGATTTAATGAGGATTTAAAGAAAAAACGACCCCATTTGGCCAAGAAAAAAGTTATTTTTCATCAAGACAATGCAAGAGTCCATACATGTGTTGTTTCCATGGCGAAATTTTACGAATTACGCTATGAATTGCTCCCTCATCCGCCGTATTCTCCAGATTTAGCCCCGAGTGACTATTTCTTGTTTCCGAACCTTAAAAAATGGCTTGCCGGAAAGAAATTTTATTCCATCTCACAAACAAATACATATTTTGAGGACCTCGAGAAATCTTATTTTTTGGAAGGGATAAAAAAATTGGAGAAACGCTGGACGAAGTGTATAGAGCTCAAAGGAGACTAAGTTGAAAAATAAAATTAGCTTTTGTCAAAAAAACTTTGTTTCATTTAAAAAGTCACGGACTTATTGATCAGCCCTCGTATATTGAAGAAACGACACAAGAATAATGAAGCAGGAAAAAATGAGCCAAGATAGAAAAAAGAATGTATGATGAATGGAAAAATGGTCCAAATAAATCTTTGTCCCGTCTTATAACAACAAATAAATCTATAACTGCAAAAATGTAATTATTTTTTGCCATTATTTAATAATTAATATGAGAAATAGTATTTGATCAAAGCTTAGTTATATTTCACTCAAATACTTGCCAAACCATGCCTTGATCCATTTTTCGATGCGTCATTCTTTTCCTTTTCTAGCTTGGGTCATGCCTTCCTGATCCATTTCATCTGGACGTCATTTAATGAGTGTAGGACTACCACCCTCTGGACAATTCCCCCGTACCATTTATCCCCCGTTACTAATATATCTATCCCTTAAAGTAGTCCACTTATGAGTTAACCAGGTTTTCTTTATGACAATTATTATTATTATTATTTAAGACTTATGTTCCTAATATCGGTCATATGTTTTATATGACCGATATTAGGAACATAGGCTTCCAACACTAATGCAAAAGAAAACATAGTTAACTTCATAAACTGACTTTAAGGTATAAGTGATATTAGTAACGGGGAGTAAATGGCACGGGGGTAGAAGTCCGGAGGGTGATTGTCTTGGGGGTGGTAGTCCTGTTACGCCATTTAATATATTTCACAACCGATTGAATCGAGAGAAATAGATGGTGGGTAACTATTTAATTCTCTTGATTCGATTTCCTATGATAATGTTACTCTCATGCGCGAGGCTTGGCACATACTTTGTGTTATTCTCCTATTATTTGATACTATTAAATTATTAGATAATTATGCAGCCAAGAAAACTCATTGCAAAGAAAAACTAGAGTCATGTATACACTCAGAAGTGTATACCTCCACCGAAGACGGGAAGAGGAAGAAGTTTAAGCTACGTCACTGGGTTAACATAGTCCTGAGCTGATAAATGAACAATATACGTCAATGAATATTTTTTTTTGCGTTTGTTCTTTCCTACTCCCTGAATAGAGACCCCATTTCATTATTATTAGTAGTAGTATTTTGCATTTTAAAAAAGCACTTAGAGATGCAAAATTTAATCACTTGTTCCTTTTGGCATTTCCAACAACTCCACAAAGTTTCATTCGAATCCGTTCAGTACTTTTTGAGTTATCCTGTTGACAAACAAACAAACAAACCAACAAACGCCAGTGAAAAACAATACTCCTTCGGCGGAGGGTAAAAAGGGTTTTACAATTTACTTCTAGCAACTATATGACAACTAACTACTAAGAATTAGTGCTCTTTGGTTGAGTATCTAGTTATTATGTCTATATATAGCTCAGTGATGCCTTTTAATTAAACTATGCAAACATACAATTAAAAGTAAACACTATCTGTGAGGTCGAGAAGAAATGGAAAATACGAAAAAAAAAAAAATGTACTAAGAATAAATGACCCAAGTTAGAAAAGGAAAACGATGACGATTTCAACGGAAACTACTGACTTTGGGCGAAGCCCATCTGTCAAATAGCTCTATTGAGCATTAATGAAAGCATTGCATACCAGTTTTATGTCATAATACTCGAGTATAAAATGAGCCCATTTTTATCACTTATTCCATGTTATCCCACCAAGGACATCGAGACACACTCAATACCAATGATATAAAATATTCAAGTCACATAAATATTATTTTTCTGCTAAATCATTTTGACATTTGTATTTGGTATTTTTCAGTAATTTTATTACACAAACACAGAGCATTCACATACAGTACATTTATTGAAAGTTTGTTTATTACAATTGTCAATTTGGCAACGCCTGCGTTTCTTTGATACTGCATTTCTTGGCGAATTGTAATTGTCCAAATTATTAATAGTTCCACACATTTCCATGGCCAAATCTTGCAAAAATTGACGGCGAGAAATTTCTTTTTGAGAGTGTGTCTTTATATAGAATCCGTGCGTTATTCCCTGCTAGGTATAAAATGGAAACATCATGGTTACCCATTGAGCTACGAATACAAAAAATTTAGTATGTCAAACGTAACATAAATTTAAGAGCTACATGAAATATCAGAGTTAGCCATATCTGTCAGCTCAGAAATTCGTGTTTTAATCTGCAAAAATGTCAAAAATGACCCCTTGGTAGTTCTAGTGTTAAAAGATTGAAAAAATACTTGTTTGTAATTCCTTGAGCAGTCTAAATAACAAGTCTTAAAGAAAATTAAAAATCGACGACATATCTGGGTAAAGCGTTAAAGTAAAGTAGCGACTGCATAACATAAAATTCTTCCTTTTTTCCCAAAAGGAATGGGCCAAAATTTTAGTTCTTCTTTAGTCCGTAAGGGGCACTGCTTTGATGCTTGAGTTCTTTGGGAAAAATAACGAAGTCCTTTTATTATTTATATTTGGAGACGTAGTGATTTGATATATTTCAAATCATCAAACTTAATCCCTTTAAACCAGTTTTAAATAGGATTGTGATGTAATTTCATGGACTAGCGACATCTAACGTTAAATAAAATAACCAAAATATTGGCCAATTTTTTTTTACTTTTTCCTTGCATGCGCTACTTTACTTTAACGCTTTATATCTGGCACAGATTACAGGATTTCCTTTGGGTACGGTTACTTTGATCTCCTACCTGAGCTAGAAACAAAGAGAAACCACACTTCAACACGGCCATCGTGCTACATTCCTCACAAACCTCTCTATTATTGTACTTATTATAGAAGGATCTGGATCCGCGAGTCCCGTTGAACATATTCATGAGCCGAGTCAGTGCTAGGAGTCGACCACATTGATGAGGAGCTCCCAAACGTCTCGTCTCCTCCTCCGATCATTGAGGAGGAGGATGAGACGGGGCAAATATAATGACTGGAATCATGCAGTCCACTCCCATTCGAGAAATTTGATCCCAAGCAATGATGAATCAATGTAAACAATAATAAGAACAAGGCAGGAGCACTCTGGATGACGAATACTTTTTTTCCTTCTTCTTCTATAATAAGTACAATAATAGATTTTATTATTTTTTAATATATTTATTATTCCCAAGACAAATAAATGTTTTCATCTCCCGCAGCCATTTTAAGTCGATTTTACGTCATCAAATATACCTTTTCTTGACGGGCATTTTGTTCTTCTTCTGTTTTGATTATTCAATTATTAGTAGGTCGGTGATTGAGAACATATTATATATTTCTTTAAATACCTGTAAACAATCCCCCTTACCAATGTAGGAGGAAGAACAACCGCCTCTAAAACAAAACACATAAAAAGCCGCCGCCGGTTCACATGTTTTTTTTTTTTTTTCATCAATATGAATGCATTTCCGTCAGAGGGGAATGCCTTCATTTTTCCATATATATACATATATATGTGTACCTTGTTTCCTCAGGAGAAAGTGGCGAAGATGTTTACCTATATTGTGAGTGTGTTTCTTGGTATTTAATACAAGTAATATAGTCTTCTTCTTCCTCACCTGTCCACAATATAAAAAATAATATACAATACATAGGCAGGCAGTCATCTAATGTACTTATAAATACATTTATAGGGTAGGAGGTGAGGTGGGGGTGCCTGCTTGCTTGCTGTTGCTGTGTCTATTTCACAAGAATCACTACTACCTTACAACAACAAGGTTTAGACACATAGGCGGCGGCACGGCCTTTAAAGGCTTTTAAACCATCATCTGTCTTCCTATTGTGGATCTGAATTACAAGACATGGATAGTTATGGAGGAGAATATATTGAATGGATGACGTCATTGGCTTAATGGCTAATTTTTTTGCCTATATGGTTCGATAGAAATGCAACTTCCACAGGATATAAATAGGCATACTAGCATGTAAATTAGTCACTCGAACCAAGGATACTCTTATTAATGAAGTAGACCACAAATGACCATCCCCTCTTGGGAGTATTCGAACCACCGCCCCCAGCAACATTGAGAGTTGAACAGACCTTAACGCTAGAGATAGAAAATCGAGGGATATTTTGGGCGTGTGAAAGGGAGAATGTGTGAAGGGTGCAATTGAGTTCAAGCTCCTTGTTATCACTATTCTCTTTCCTCTCTTGAGGAATATTTATTTCATTTATGAAGACGGCCAAGTCGGCCGGAACGGAAGGTATTTATTTTATATTTGAATCTCTGTTTTTTGCTTCTGTTCTGAGGAAAGAGAATAGTGATAACAAGAAGCTTGAACTCAATTGCACCCTTCACACATTCTTCCTTTCACACGCCCAAAATATCCCTCGATTTTCTATCTCTACTTAACGCACACGGCTATCGCCCCCCCCCGATGGTTAATTTCACATAGAGTGAGTATATTAGGGAATGGATTAGGAAAATACGACTCTGGAAGAAATGGTCCATGAAGAAATGACAAAAACACCAAGAAGAAATCGCCGAAAAATAAAAGGTATTAAAGGCTTTACGTATGAAAAAAAATGTCCGATTTTTGCTGCATCTAATAATAACAACAAGGAAATCATCTATAATTTATTTTATACCAATATTAACTCCATTTATTTGATCAATACTTAGTTGTATTTCACTGAATTACTTGCCATATACATAAGTTCAAATAGACACATAAAGCCACTGACGTCATAGCCTTGCTTTAAGTCTCTCTGCCCCCCACCTCGTCTTATTCACCTTTGGTTCAAAAGACGCTGTTGCCCTCTTTTTGGCAATAGCGCTTACCCGCCACCCCCTAAGTCTTAGTGATGGTACTTATATACTATGCTGACTGCCTTAAGACGTGCCTTCTCCTCAAGAAGTTATTTGATGGTAGTTGTTAGTCTTAGGTACAAAGAATATAATAGAATTCCCCCTTCTTTAAATAGAAGAAGTAAATAGACACTCTCACTTCTTCAATTTTTCAGAATGGAATGAAATTCGATATATCTTTTCACTATAAGCTCATGTGCAGTTAGACTTATCATTAGTATCATCATATTTATATAATAAGTGCATAATGACGGATGCGTGATCCATCATGGACCCATTCCTATCCTACCTCCTAGCCCTGATTGCAGTGTTGGACCAATGCGTCTCCGGTCCCCGCTGCTCCCCTTAGCCCCTGGTCGTTTTATCCGGCTGTCTAGAGTCCCCTCCAATGCATCATCATACATTGAGCTCACAGCCAATAAGCATCAAGACATCCGAACACTATCATCCCTCCGCTGCCGACACAATGACGATACCTGTTTAAGTGAGCGAACGGGGCTCTACTGTCGCCAATTTTCCTCTGGGGGCTTCTGTGATTGTCCCCTTGGTCATGCCTATGATCACGGATCTGTGGCTGTCGCCAGGCTGAGCCATGTCGCGGTGGACCCTACTGCCATAATGAAATGCGGTGTCCCAACCGGCGATGCTCTTGCCAAGGCGGGGCCTTGGGGAGAATGTTTTATTTGAGCCGCATGGGCGGCTATGTGTGCTGCCCAGGGAGGAGTCCTCTGAGGCTGATTTCGAGGCATATTTTCATCCGGGTAAGAGTTTGTTTGCTATACATATTTATATGAAAGGTGTTTCCCGGTTTTTTTTAAATAAATATTTATTTGACAAAAAAAAGTAATAATAAAATTCGTCAAAATACTAATAATTATCTTCAATTGAGTACTTCTCCTAGTACTACAGATTTACCTACAATTTTGGTGCTTAAAAGACTTATTTAGAAGCAAAATATGGGATTTAAACTCTATAAAGGTATCCGTCGATACGGCCATGAAGATATAAGTTGCTTTACCATAAAAAAGTGATGAAGTGGTTTGATGCATATCTTTAAACATAAAGGGGGAAAAAGTTGTCAAATATCATAATTGTTATTCTCTTAGGTGCAAATTTCACAGTACAAGAGTGCCTAGCGTTTGGAGATTAGGAAGACTTGCTTAGGAGCAAAGCTGCAGAAGTTAAGCCTTGCCAATTAACTAAACGAATATATTGCGTTGTTTTTTTAGCATTTAATGCCTTTTATTTCCCATAAAAATTGCTTATTATGGAATACAGAGTAGAAAAGAAAGTGTAAATTAAGTTTGTCAAAATAATGATTCTATTAATTGCTATATTTTTTTGAAGATAGGACTGCTCAAATAATGACGATCCCTGAATATTACAGTATTAAAACGTCAAAAAGATAATGGTATCTAATCAATTTTATTTATTGTGCAAAATTATTAATACATTGTAATAAGTTATCATTTGCTAAGGGTTTTAATTTAATAAAACTTATTTTGATTAGCTGTAGTAATGATTTTTAAGGAGTGATAAATATTTTTTTGCAAAATATGATTAGTATGATAAAGTATGTACATCTTTTAACTAAATATATATATATATATATATTTAAATAATGAACTATTTTTTTTTTATAAATTTATATATAAATCGTCAAATTGATTTGACAAAAAGAAATATTTTTTGCTTTAATTAATGGACTGGTTTAATTTACATATAAATATATATATATATATATTATATAATATATATATATATATATATAATATATATATATATATTATATATATATATATATATATATATATATATGTATATCTACATATTGTATTTCCTTCAACAAGTGAGGTCATAGCAAATACCCCGAATGTCAGCACTACCAAATTACTTCGGTACTCCATATAATCAATGATCACCGATTATGAGCCTATATTTCAAACCATTTAATAAAAAGGGTTCAACATGAGACTTTTTAACCCTTTTTGTGGCTATGAACCTCTCTTAAGACTCGGACCAGCTCATTTATATATCCTGAAATGCTTTACTTTTATGAAACACTTAATATTCTAATTATTAATCCATGATTGACATGACACATCTGTGTTATCTCCTTTTAATTTTATGAAGGTGTCATTTATTTACAATTTAAGTACGAGATATAAAACGATAACTATGAACTTTTATAAACGTAGATATTAGCTGTGAATATTGCTGCTTCATAGCTTCTTTGAGAAATCTAGTAAGAAGTTTCGGAATAAAGTTGTCATGGAACGCAGAACCGCAACTCCTCCTCTTGTACAACTTTTATCTCTTGTAAAAAAGCGCCAAAGATGCGTTTGAAAACGATAAAATGCCTTATTATAAAGTATTTACCATATGTCGAAACCCTAATGGTGCTCTCATAATGATTATAATGGGAATAATATTGGTCAAAACGACTTGGAATACAGGAATATTCTTCATTTTGAGGATGTTTGAGTATGAATTTAGGAATATTTTCCCCTTAATTATATTATTTTTCACTGTTGTAAAGACATTTTTTATTTATTAAAGACAATACGCATAAAACAAACATTGAGATAGATCTTTCTTCGACATTAGCTACTCACAACTACAAAAAGTTTGGTTAAATAACATTAAATCTTATACATTTTTAAACAGAATGCTAACACATTTTTGGGAAGTAAAAGAATGATATATTGTGCTTAAGTCTTTTTATAATAAGTTAAAATGTTTCTTTAAATCTATGGATTCCGTTTCAATCGATAGATTTTTGATGAATCTGCCGATAGCGTTTGGACACATTGTCTATAGATACCGTTGTATCTATGTTTTTTCTTCCGAATCCCAGCTCTTCTTCTTATGCTCCATATTAAATGCATTCATTTCTTTGATCTCCGATTACTCTAATCTTTTTATCCTCTTTTATATCCAGGATCCACATCTTCCCTTTCGGGTGCATCCATCGGCCTCCTCATAGCCTCCTTTCTCGTCCTCCTTCTCATTCTCTCCGCCATCACCTTCCGATACATCCGTCGTGGATCCTTGACCTGCAAGAAAGGCGACTATGACTGTGAGGACGATCCCCTTCCCGGTGGAGGTTCGGGACGCCCTCCGACGAAACGATGAGGTCCATGTGGCAGCCTGGGATCTACCCTCAATGGACTATCTCACAGAAGAGGAGGCCGCCCTTAAATACATCAGCAAGGAGCGGTCTGTCCGGATGAGGGCTCCTCACTCCCCGAGTGCGAACAGTCACATATCAACGCGGGATATATTTCGGACAATAACTACTGAGCTCCGCACAAGGCATACAAAAAGACTGAATCCTTGAAATGTGAAAAGGACAACAGTAATAAAACAGTGAATCTCCTAAAAGTGAGAGAGAGCTCTAAATATAGCATCACAACAATCCTGGCTATTTTAGACTGAGCTCTCCGTCCAAGGATATTTGGACCCTCCAGGATTCTTATGAAAAAATATTAATGAATAAGTGAAAAAGTCTATAGATTTAGCCTTTAAATATAGTCTCATATCAATAGAGACTAACGGAGCTCTTCTTCATAAATGAGTGAATCTTTTAAACGTGTTATTAAGTCTATAGATGAGCGAGAAGGAAAAAAAAAAAAAGACTCGAACTCAATTGTGCAAATCTAAACAAAGATTATTAAATATCAGTGCTGATATAAATAATATATTTTGTACTCTTTCGAATCCAACGAGATTGACGATACTAAGATTTATTATGACCATTTTTCCATACGTAATCATTTTCCTTTTCTATCTAGGGTCAGTTCTTGCTGGTCCTTTGTTTTTTGGGCCATTTCTTCCTTAGCAGTAATTTCCTTACATCACAGATATCGCCAGGTGTGAAGCTTAAGATATCAAACGTGAGAATCAGCGTAACAGGACAACCATTTATCCCCGTTACCAATACTTCTTATCCCTTAAAGTCCACTCAAGAAGTGACTATGTTTTCTTTGGCATTCGTGTTCCAAACCTATGTTCCTAATATCGGTCATATGCTTTATATGACCGATATTAGGGACATAGTTTTCAAACAACATTACAAAAGAAAAAACGTAGTTAACTTTACAAGTGGACTTTATGGGATAATAAATATTAGTACGGGGGGTAAATGGCACGGGGACTGATTGGTACGGGGGGTGGTAGTCCTAAGCTCGAGATTCAGGCATAAGTTGCTTCGTCTTCGGAAAGGAAATGATGACCAATGATCTTTTTGAGGAGGATCAAATGTTCATTAGGAAAAAAAACCACTTTTTAGCCATTTATAAAGTGGAAACAATAATAAATACATTCTTAGAATAATTTATGGTAAATTAGACTTATTTTACATTGAATAATAATAATAACTAGAGGCATATATACACTCAGAGAGTGTGTACCTCCGCCGACCCACAAACATTCCCAATCAAACATTCTCCCTTTCACAACGCCCGATTTTCTATCTCTACTCATTGTTTTCTCTCTCTTAGTCATTTTGCATATTAAAAGAGCACTCAGAGACGGGAAGAGGAAGAAGTTAAGGCTACGTCACTGGGTTAACATAGTCCTGAGATGATATATGAACAATAATACGTCAATGAGTATTTTTTTAGCGTTTGTTCTTTCCTACTCCTGAATAGAGACCCCATTCATTTATTATTTTGCTCATTTTGCATATTAAAAAAGCACTTAGAGATCCCAAAATTTAATCACTTGTTCCTTTTGGCATTTCCAACAACTCCACAAAGTTTCATTCGAATCCGTTCAGTACTTTTGAGTAATCCTTCTGACAAACAAACCAACAAACGCCAGTGAAAACATACCTCCTTCGGCGGAGGTAATAATATAATAATAACTTGTGGAGTTACTTAAGTAAAAAATGCAGTATGAATAATATAATACTGAATATATCTATATAGTTAAGTAATATTACATGATACATATTTTTTTTCACAGAAAATAAAATCAACATTATATCATTAATAATACTATATGGAATATATTTAAGTGGTTAATTAATAATATTACCTTATTTAACAATAAACAACTCAAAGGCTTTACTTTATAATGAAATTTTTTATCAATAAGTTAATTTTGACAAGACTTTTGCACATTTGATATGTTGTATTTGTGCTCCGACGATACTTATAGGTGTATATATACTTCAACCACCAGAGCATATTGCATTTATATATTACCCTTAATCCCTAGCTACTCCTCTATACTTCCCCCTAAGTCTCCCAGCTGCAAACGATCCGTCCTGTACATGCATCAATTCATACTAACAATTGATTTTTTTATTTAAATTCTCAGGGATGCAAGTTAACAAATTAAATAAAGATATTATATTTTATAAGGAAGAAAAAATCATTTTATTCTCTTTGGTAGGTTAATTTCCTCATCACATTTAAGATGGGCTTTGTTTTTCAAAGAAAAGAGACCATTTGGCCAAGGAAAACCTCGGGCCAAATGGAGCACGAAACCCATTGGGCTTATATAAGGAAAAATAATGAATTTTCATCTCATATTAAAGTGTTCTGTCCCTGTTCATAATAAGTTGTTCTCTTTGGGTGTTACTAAGAAGATCTCGAAACTTCACTATATAAAAGACAGACAACCTATGGTTCCATTTTTCAAAGTAAAAATATATTTACAAAATCGTGTTTACTGAGTTTGTAGCTGGAAATCATGGGCTATTAACATAAAATGAGGTTTCGTTAGTGAATACGGGTATAGGTATAAAACAATACATTCTATTAAATATATAATATCATCTATATAATAATTTGTATGTCCGCACGCTGATTCTAGGGCAATCACCCCCCGGGCATTTACCCCCCGTTAGTATTATTTCTTATCTCTTAAAGTCCACTTATGAAGTTAACTATGTTTTCAAGCTATTACAAAGGTAAGGGAGCTCGATAGCCGTGCGTGCTAAGGCGTGTTCACTCTCAATGTGGGGGCGCAGGTTCGAATCCCGAGAGGGGATGGTCATTTTTGGTCTACCTCATTGATAAGATCCTAGGTTCGATAGACTAATTTTAACGCTATAATGCTTATTTATATCCTATCGATGCAATTCGATCGAACCATATAGGCAAAAAAAAAAAAAAAAAAAAGGTGACGTCACTGGTTAGCACGCAGTCCCCGTCTTTAGAATTGGAATATGTATTAATTAAATGTGCATAAATTTGCAAATGTCGTGTCTTAGACTTATATCTGGGCTATCTATGTACAACTAGACAATCATACAGTTGTAACCAATCAACTCAAGATATTTTATTTATCTCATATAGGTCCTAATCTATTTTCTAAGATTTCATCAAGGAACCACTTGTCCTATATCGAAGACTATGATCAATGGAGAAAGTGTCTATTTGAAAATCAAAAAACTCATCAACTCAAATAAGTTGACATATAAATTTTATTCTCAATTTATTATATCATTTCTTCACACCCGAAAACGTGTTCCAGTACTGTTTTAAAGATAACTAAGTAGAATTAGTCTTTGCAAGCAGCGGAAAAAGGAGATCAAGAAAGTGGTTCACCAGTGACGTCACCTGTGTTAATAGCTGGAAAACATAGTTAACTTCATAAGTGGACTTTAATAGATAAGAAATAATGCTAACGGGGGGTAAATGCCCGGGGGGGTAATTGTATGGGGGGTGGTTGTCCTGTTACGCCGCACGCTATCTCCTCCCACATTTATGGTCAGATTTGAACTTTGAAGGTACCCATGGAATCTTGGGTCAAGGCAAACTATAAGTGGTGGACCAGAATGAAAAAAATGTCATTGGATACACCTTTTCTAATTTACTACCTACTTAGCATTTTATCTCCGTTTTGTGTTTTGATCAATTTTTTGACACCCTTGCTATCAAGTATTTCAAATCTAAGCACATATTTAGACTCCTAGGGCCAAGGGCGAACATATGGGCGCCGTAGGCTAAGGGACGATCCTGGTCGTCCTTTCATGAGCCAAAAGTTGTCCGGAATTATACGTTCATAATAGGTGTGGAGTTTGTTGTATTATATCATTTGTATGTGCTCAGTTTTACTGATGTTAATAAGTGTAGAAGACTATTTAGAGAGTATTTTTTTGAAGAATAAGGAATATCTACTTTTTAATTCCAGCCAGATGATACACGGAACGCTAGTAATTGGTGTTTATTTTATTAAAACATTTGTATGTGTTTTTAGATCTTATATATATATATTATTTGTTGTTACTGAATTAAAATTCTTTATTTTGTTCATTATGTCTTGCTACTAATTAATATATTATGCTGATCAATTAGTATATTAAACGTGGTCTTTCAATCAAATCAAAAATGGAGTAAGTATATCCAAATATACATCTATTTCCAGAACTGGAGACTGATAGATAGACTCATCACCTTAGTCCTAGTAGCTCAAAGGAGGAGAAGGAGAATGACGATTCATGCAATGATTGGAAGAAGTGTATTTAATGTCTTTTGCCTGTCACCAATAAAGCTGCCAGCAGCAGGCGAGAGATCATAAGATTAAAAACCTTCTGAGGTGTGTGAGATAAGAGATGTCAGATTGACTTGCAGTTAATGATCAACAGATCAATCCGCCAGACACCCTGATACACTATCAAAGTTCGCTAACGACTGCATTCTTTCTGCCAATTGACAGCGGTAAATAAAAAAGTGAGAGCGATAAAAATATTTAATCTTGATTTTCTATACAATAAATTACTCAAATTTTAAATCATAACAAGATTGTCATTTATGTTGATTCGATCAAAAATAAATAATAATAAAATTGAATTGAACAAATGTAAAAAAGCCGTTTTCATATATTTCAATAAATTTGAGCCATTGTTTTAACATCTCTGAGTCTTGTCATGTAAGGGACGGACAATTATTATAGATAATGCTTTTATTAAAGAATTAACAATAGAATAAACAAAAAAAAGTTGTCAAAATAAATAATTTATTTTCTTCTCAAATTTAATGCAAAAAAAATAATCGATGAAATCCAGGAGCTCTTTAATGGCTTCCTTATTCCCTGTAACCACGGGTGACTCCGGATTCTCATTGCAGAACTTCTTAATGACTTGATAGCACTCAATTGTCTCTGTAGAGCCTGAGCTCCATCCAAGGGGCTCACATATTTCCCATGCAGCTTTCCAAGGTCCATATACCCAACCAGAACAGCCAGGCCTTCCCGTGGATCCGTGATGGCATTGAGGGAAAAGGACTCCACATATTGGCTCAAGTGACGAACGGCAAGGGAGACGAGGACATTCCGCTGCTTATCCGCCCCTCTGAGCTCCAGCATGGACTCCAATATGCGAAAGGACTCCGTCCAAAGAGCCCGTGATTCTCCATATAATGTGTGGGATTGAGGACTTTCAAAATGGCGTCCATGGCCTCAAGTTGACGGCGGTGAAGGCGGAATGCCTCCTTTGGGCTAGTCCCCTCAATCTTAATAAGGGAATGCATCATTGCTACATGGATTTGAGTGATGCGTATGTAGTCCAAGCAGTGATCATTCAGCGTATAATACTCTGCAGCCTTCTCAAGAGCCTTTGTCCCAGGGCATATACCCCTTGTGCCTCTTTAAGGGAGCTCAGGGCTTGGATGGGTGTGCTCATAATATCCGAATCCAATGGAATATGAGAGGGCAGAGAGACTTCCTTATCCCCCGAGTCTTCTCCTCGATCCAATACGGCGGCGCAGAGCTGTCCCCAGTGGACTTGAGCCCTCGCAAGGAGTCTAACCCGCTCCTCTTCACCCATTTTCTCACCATCCTCCTTTCTTAAGAATGTAAATGCTATGGCGAGATATTTTTTTGCCGTCAAGTACATTGACTTGCTCCGAAGAGTAGATAGAATATCTAATGCACGCCCAATCCAGGCCTCAGCCCTAAAGTCCCCCAGCTCCAATTCCTTGTCCAAGGCATACACGCAGCTCTCAATGGCCTCCTCATTAAGACCAAGCTTCTGATTTGCATTGGCAAGGGCACACACCGTGCATAAATGAGCATTGTTTAAAGCCTTCTTCGCAGAGATCTCACGCTTTGGCTCTAAAAGGGACTCCAAGCTGTGCACATCCTCAGGGCGCAGTGCAAACTCTTTATATATGTTTATGGCAGCCTCCAAATGCCGCTTTCCCTCTGCATATGATGCACGTTGAATCCAAAGAAGCCCTAATTGATTTAATCCCTCAATTATCTGAAGGGCCACAAGTTCCTCTTGACTCTTAAGGGTCTCAAATTCCTTAAATGCCTTACGGAGACTAGACTCCTGCTCTGAGAATTCTTCAGATATGTTGTCCAAATGTGCGTGAGCTACCCAGAGCGCCCCTGCTATAGCATGGGCATGATCGCTGCCCTCGGAAGAAGAAGATACTTTGTCAATGATTTGTTTTATTTGATTACGGACCGTGTTGAGCTCAAAGACTTCTGTGGCTGAGAGGCTTGAGGGATCTTGAAGAAGGGATCGGATCTGAGCATAGTCCTTAGAGGCGGAGCTGAGTAGTGAGTCGGGTAAGGGATCTTTTATTTTGGACATGTTTTATTAGAGGTTCTTAGTATTTGAATATGCTGTGCTTCATTTAAATTTAAAATAAAGTTGTCAAATGATATTTATTTTTAAAAATAGCTTATTTTCTATGATTATACAAGCTGAATTAGCCGCAAATGATAGACTTCAATTCAGTCCTCTTAAATTATAATTCTGTGATCTCCACAAAAATATCTGTTTCCTTCACTAGGGTTATGTCCTCAAACAAGAGTTCCTGGTGGGTAAAGCCAAGGGATTTAAGGACGTGGAATTGGAATCTTCGGACTAGGGACTTAAATTCTGTTTCTCCGTGTTTGTCTATGTAGGACTGAACCAAATGGTAGGGTCGAAGGGATTGATCTGTAAGAGAGAAGATAGATATATAAGTATAAAATATAGTTAACTATACTGATTAGAGAAGAAATTGTGCATTAGACACGAAACATAAACAAACATAAAATAGTTAAAAAATTATATATGATAAAATAATGCCAAAACACGACATTTAAAAAAATATACATATATATCATTAAGATGGCTAAATCAACTAACGTCATTAAATCGTAAACCCCTTAAATAACACTTGAAGATGCTGTTAATATTAATATAAATCGTAAAGTGTTAAAATTGAAATAATTATGTAAATATTAATATTACAAAAACATCCTCTGAGAGAGGATGTTTTTGATGCCAATATTGATTACATTGCCATCAAATAGAGAAACGGTTGACATATACTAATAAGACAAAAGCAATGGATAGCATATAACTATTATGTTACACAGCAAATATAACTCATAAGAAATAGTTCCGCTCAAGAAGTCTTAAATTCATGTAATTTTAACCTCAGATGCAGTTGTTGAAAATTAAAGCAAAATTAAGAAATACTTTGAATCAAACATTGATAAATATACGCTATTTGCTTATATTTGTCACTTAGCTGTTGAAAGAATATAGAAATGGTATGAGTAAAGCTGTTCGTTATGGAAATCAAACGTGTATCGGTTATTTATGTTTCGTCATGAGGAGTTCTTTAATCGATAATTTTTATAGCTCAAACCTATTTTATTTTCTATTGCGTAATTGGCTGTATATCTTATATATATAATATCTTTTAGTTTTATGTATAAATATTTTTAGAATGAATATAATATTTAAATATTTAAAAACCTTATTCGTCTTTACAGAAAAGATGTATTAAGCCACTAAATAAATGCCTATAACAAAGAACCTTCTTAACCTAAATCAATAAGCCTCATAGCTGAGGGCACTCTAAGCTCCATGCACTCCATAGGATCCCTTCCACCCCCAAGAAGAGACTTGTCCGGGCGGAAGGGGCAGGAATAATGAGAGAAATTAGATCCTTGACGTGAAGTCCAATAGACCTTTAGCTCTTGGGACAGCTCGGAGCTCGTAAACTCCGCAAAGGACTCCTGGAAAGACGGTATTCGAAAGAGAGGGATCTGTATTTGTAGACAAAGTCCTCCATTGCTCCATGATCTAAGACGATGAAGGAGTTTGGAAGGATCCTCGATAAAATGGAGGGTTCGAACGAAAAGAAAGAGATCAAAGGACCCTCGGGGCCCCTTCCAGCTCAGAATGTCTTGGTTATATATCAAATGAAGACGATCTTCTTCCATATCGGAGGATCCATTGGATATATCTATTCCCGTAATGGATATGTTTGGGTAAACACTGACTAAATACCGGGCTAGGGAACCGTTTCCATGACCGATTTCGAGGATATTGACCCGCTTATTGCCTCCTTGGGAGTGGATGAAGGGCTTTAGAATCTCTCCAATCTTCTCTATCACCTCAAAGTCCATTCGAATGCCTACAAATTAAATATAATCGTTTACTTACCTCTTCCGGAATGTTTAGTTGATGCGAGGAATCTGCAATGTTTTTGGACGACTTTTCATTGTATTTATTGATTATTTTTAAGATCACGAAACCTCGATATAGGCGTGAAATGGTTTACTAGGGCTTCTATTAAATTTTGCTCACATAAAGGCGACTTATTGGCGATTAATAATTTTGATTAATATATTTATTAAAAGTTATATCACTTGAATTCATGATATAATGTTTAAATAACAACAATTGTAATCAAAATATGGCGATAAAAGTTTAAAATATTTTATTATTTGCAACAAAGAGTTTTTTTTTTTTCATTATACTTATGTTACAGTAGCGGATGCTAATCCGCATCACCGGGATGTTCCGGGAATGCTTGAAACTTATCCATAGAAAAGTAAAAAGATAAATAACTTAGTGTTTAGGGGAACCAGAGGATCGGAAAAACAAATGGTAGGATGGACTTTTTATTAGTGTTCATATTTTTCGATATTAGGAAGAAATGGCCGAGAAAAATACGGTCTATGAAAAAATGGACAAATAATGCATTAGGACCATTTTTTCATGATTAATCATTTTTCTTTTCTATCTTGTGTCATTTTTTCCATATCAATTTTTTCTTGGGCCATCATTTCCTTCTAGGCCGCATTTTCGTTGAATATTTCATCTGGACATTATTTTTGTGAAACAACCACCATCTAAAAAAATATTATTTTTAGCAATCTATATTCTCTTCAATTTTTGTCCAACGTGCCAATATAAAACAAATCCTAGAAAAGGTTTTTCCTGCATAAATATATGTATAACGAATTGTGGGATATTTACCATAGGGTTCATAACGCGCCTTAACGACGCCTCAAAGTAATCCACAGAAAAGTGGGTCCTAATACCATATCTTGACAGTTATAAGAAATTGTAAAAAAACACCTTTTGGTGAATAAAATAAACATGTACATGATGAATTTTCCGGGAGTTTTCCGCCATCACACAAGCACTGTGCCCTCAAAAAAACTCATTAAATTTTTGTCAAGATCTAATGAATCGTTTGGAAGAGTCAGTGAAATGAAATAACAGATGAGAAGAAAAACACCCAGAATTATTGTATATAGAACGATACTTTATTCTTTACTAGAAGGATGTATATGGACATAAAACCAATAAAATAACAGGAATTAATCTACAGCTAAAAAGACAAATGAACATAAAATATGGTATAAAAATAATTATTTTTTCCTCATCAGCAGGGCCTTCATTTATCTAAGTGACAAAAAGTAACATACTTAAATAAGTAGTAAAATAGGAAAATTGTGCTTTTTACAATAAAACATAATTAAACATTCTAGTTTATAATTAGTTTCCCATTTAAAGGCCTAAAATTCGTACCCTAATGAATTATGTAACAATGATGTAACGAATTTAAAATACCAAGTTAATGAACAAAGACAGATAATACGCATACATAATTAAAAACGAAGATAATAATCCGATTTAAAGTCCATAAGCTATTAGTTCTCTGTGTCCTTAGTGTTTTTTTTTCTGTATTTCAGTTCTTAAATAAAAGTCGAAGTAGTTGCGTACAAATACATAATAAGACATTATAGTCTTAAATTAATACAACGACAAAAGAACAAACCAAATAAAAACAAACTAGAATAAATAAATAAATACAATGATATCTCAATGGATAACAGACTTAGGTAAATAGCAAACTAAAATTAACATTACAATAATGAAAGGTTAGCGTTGAATTAAAAGACTAAAACAGACATAAAAATAACTTCTTAATTATCTTAATCCTTAGGGTTTCGTTATAATACTTATTATACGTTTTAGCATTCTGGAGTGTCGGGCTGATGAGGAGGGATAGTACTTTATCATTTCATACGCAAAGTTCCATAGATTGTCCTGGACCTTGGAAATCCTTAGGGAGAGGGCAGCATACCTTGCTGCAGCCGATATGATTATTGATCTCATATCAATAACAGAATTAATCTACAGCTAAAAAGACAAATGAACATAAAATATGGTATAAAAATAATTAAAGACATTTCTCAAAAGAACAAAAGCTTCATTTTTTATAAAACACAAAAATGGAAGTCCACATTGTGTGAAGCGCCAGAAATGTTGTGGAATTTCGTTTGAATTTGCTGAGTTTTGATAATAATTCCTTCGATGATGGTCTCCATATCACCAGATTTAAAAGCTACATTTTATTACTAGAGATGGTTAAGATGCAGGTTTTTTATTCAAAACTTTGAACTTGGCTCTTGAAAACATTTTTTAATTATATCTTTAAAAATGTCTTTTATAATGGAAATATTGGGATGAGGGAATATATTAATTAATATTATAATTATAATAATTTCTAAGAATGCTTTTCATCTTTGATTGTATTATTCGAAAACGCAACAAATAAAAATAAACAATTATTTGCTATGCTTTATATTCTTAGTAATATGTTTATTTTGACAGGGAAAAAATTCATTTTTTACAAAAATAAAATATAATTTAACCTTTATTTTACGTATTTTTCCGGTTTAATCTTTGCCTTCATAGAAATGCCTCTATATTACCAGATTAAAAAAGCTATAAATTGATCCCTTGAAGGCTCGTAAAAGTCGTATTGAAGGCGAAGATATTCTCCATTTGCGATATAAACTTCCTGTAGCTTGTAGCCATAAAATAAAAGGTGATACATCGGCCCTCGCATCTTCGCCCCTCGACATCTCGCAGTTCTTTTACTACGCGACGACGGCTTGGCTCCCGTTTTTGGCGGCAAAACGTCCCCATATGAGCTCAATGGCAGAATTTTCACACAATATGTATCAACATCGCGACCCTCATATATATCGCGGTGGTCGTGTAGTGGATCCGGGCCGTCGCGACTTTGCGAGGGACAACTGTATATTGTTTCCCTCTTATCCTAGCACAATCTACGGAGGCTCTCTAGGCCAGAAAATAACTTTTCTTAATTTTTTAAGTTCAAAATACTCGGTATTGAAACAAAATTTCCATTGGTACTGCTGATCAACGGAATATACATTATCAATTGGATGATATTAGGAAGAAATGGACCAGAAAAGTATGGACTAGGAAAATATGGACCAGGAAGGAATGGACCAAGGTAGAAAAGGAAATGATGATTCATGGAAGAAATGGACCAAATACCAAAGTAGGCAAGTTTTTGAGTGGAATATATCTAAGTATTGTACAAATTGTACTACTATGGGAATATTTTCTCAAATCACTTATGTTTACAAATTTAGGATGTTGTGATGACGTCTCACACAGGCTGCCAACTGCATTCCTGGAAGAGTATTAATATAGCCAACCTATTAAAGAAAAGGAAAAGAAAGAAGACGAAAGAGGGATTGACGTCACAAATCAACTATCGAAAGTTATCCCTAATGTTGTTCATTTCTCCGAGCCCCTTTTAACTTTTGTCTTATTTTCATTAACTTATAAATCAATAAAGGATTGAGTTATGTGTATTTAAATAAATCTCATAATAGGAATATTTTAATATAGGAATAATCAGTTATTCATAGGTAACAATAGGGATAACCAAGGTCTGTATAATAAGGTCTGGACAATACAAAAAAAAACATATAGCAGTGTGACTACTCAATGACGTCACTGGAGAACGATTCTATCTATCCATTTATATATATATCAATCTCTCTATCAATCTATAATATATATATTTGTTTTAGGAATATTTATATATAAAACTTATGCACAAAGAAAATCTGATAAAGCATTTTTTTGTTGGGAATTGTTGATACTAGGAATTTTTCCTTAACGACACTTTTGTATAAAATGCATTTTTAAAGGAAACTACTGACTTTTGGGCCCAGCTTATCAGTCAAAATAGCTGTAATAAGCATTAATGAACACATTTGGTTAGTGTTATTTTATAAACTGAGCCCATTTTGAGTACTTTTTTGTTCATATATAAAGGAGTATATTCGTATATAATGGACCAATAAGGGTACCTATAAACAATAAGCTACGGTAAGGTAGGTTTCGTGACCCAGGCCTTCTCCGCATTAACATAACAAAGCTCCGCTTATTATTATTTATTATGTTATTGTAATTTTTATTCTTCACGAAGCCTACCTTACCGTAGCTTATTGTTTATAGGTACCCTTATTGGTCCATTATATACGTATACTAGATGAATGTACCCGGCGTTGCTCGGGCCATTTTTATATGTTGTGGAAATCCGATAACTTTTATAAATTATTATAATCAGTATACTTTTATATAGCTTTATCATGAGATAGCAACCCGACCTTTCGAATGAAACCGTCACAGTAAAGAGGCTTGGCAGTGTAATATAAGTGCTTTAGAGTAGGAGAGTCTGGACGTATGACTGATGAGTCATAACATAAAGCTGACAAACAAATTTCTAATCATATACTAATAGGTGTTAAGATTTAATAGCAAATTTAATGTTATTTTTTAAATCAAAGATATGTTTCCTGTAAATAGATGACAGTTGAGTTGAATTTGCTATAAGTTGCCTAATTTTTTGACTTTGCCATTATTTTTAGCAGAAATATGATTTATAAGTTGAATAACAATATTATTGCATTTCTAATTCTATTCGTAATGTGGGCAGCCCTTCATTAATCACGAAACCTTTACCCAGAATAAAAGCAACAAATGATGGAACGACCATTTGATACTTTTATCGTTAGTAAAGTATTGCGAAAAACTTATTTTGTTGATTGATCCTAGAGATTAAAAAAACAAAAAGGTTTCGTTATTGATGAAGGGCTGTCCACATTACGAATATAATTAGAAATGCAATAATATTGTTATTCAACATATAAATCCTATTTCTGCTAAAAATAGTGGCAAAGTGAAAAAAAATAATGCAATTTATAGCAAATTGAACTCAATTGTCATCTTTTTACATTAAAATATATCCCCTAAGATTTATAAAAATAATATAATACATTTATTGTAAATTAGAAGGGTAGACCACGTTCTTTGTTTTCTGGTCCAAAGCGTGGATGTGAAGACTGGTTGACTCTCCCACACGCGAACATCCCACGTAGAGTTGCCCATGTGAGAAGCATGATGTGTGAAGATCGAGCCCCACAACTCGAAGCGATTGTCCTTGTGCCTTGTTTATGGTCATGGCGAAACAGGGACGGACAGGGAACTGGGGGACGTTTAAATGGAAAAGGGCAATCTGATGGAATCAGTGGGATCTTTGGGATGAACACACATTGCCCTTTTCCCTGTCCAGTGATGATGGTGGCTTCGATGATATAAGCCATCATCTGCTTCACGATGAGGCGCGTTCCATTGAATCTTGGTGTGTCTAGGTTCCTGAGTAACATGATAGGACAGCCATGTTTGAGGGTTAATACATGTGGAGGGAGGCCTGAAGGGTCAAGCGAGTTGAGAAATTCGGTGGGATAATGTGTCACCTGGTCTGTCTCGGTGACACTATCCACCGAGCGGTAGGATCTCTCTTCGCCTGGAATCTGCTTTAGCAGGTTACTGTTGATGTTGCCCACCGTCTCGTTAGTTGGTGCCAGGATCGCACGCTCACAGAGCCACTCGTGGTTTGCATGGTTTTTATTAAGATTGGGATACACAGTGTGACATAATTGTTGAGGAGTAGAAACGAAGTTGCCAATGCCTGCCATGCTGATTTGTCCATCTTGATCTTGGGGCAGCTGTCCATTTCCTATCTGGAGTAAAGTTGAAGGGAATGTATCCGCTATGGTTGCTCCCAGCAGGCGGGAACGCATGTTGGTTGTCAGTTTCATACATTCCACAAAGCGCCACAGATGGGACGATTTCAGACATGCGTTGATTTCATCAGCCGGAGTTCCCCTCGGTATAATGGGGAGAGTTTGTCTGAAGTCACCAGCTAGTAGCTGCACTACACCTCCAAAAAGAGAATCGTTAGACCTAATGTCCTTCAGTGATTTGTCCAGCGCGTAGAGGGCATTCTTGTGGGCCATGGTGGCTTCGTCCCACACAATCAGACGGGTCTCTTTGAGGACATTCACTTGACCGACTTTCCGCCGATAGGGTTTGTCGATTCCTGGCGGCATATGCTGAGTTGCGTCTTGTCCAACTTTCCGCCGATTCCGCCGATCGAGTTTGTTGATTCCTGGAGGCATCTGCTACTAACCTTCCTTGACGCTGTTCACGCGTTTCTACCGCATGTGTTTGTAGATGTCGTTCTCGATTCGCCAACAATCTGGTCTCTCTATCTTCATGAGTTTCCCCCAATCGATTTGTTGATGCTCTTGCAGCTAAATCTGTTTTCCGTGAAAGGCGTGGTCGCTTTTTGGGCGGCATTTTGGTGTAACTTCGAGGAAAAAGAGAAACATTATATATATTTGTCTTCCATTGATCCTGTCTCTCCCCCCACACACACAGAAGTAACAGTATCTGCTGACAAAGTATTGACAATGAGCAGCCCACGCTCCATTACAGAGACTGACCGACTTACAGTTAGATAGAGAGAGACATGGACTGATTGATAGAGGGAGAGACGTACAGAGAATGTGTACATCGCGAGCCAGTTTGGAAAGCATTAATTTAATGTGAAAAGAAATGAGTGTGTAAATCATAATCACACCAACACCCCGCCGTTTCATAATGTATAAACTTAGGTTCCGAATTTTTTTTCGTGTGACGTCACGTCTGCCAGAAAACATAAACAAATCACTTTTACTATATATAATAAGTATTAAATCCCTACTCAAATTATCATAAGTGCATCTTATTCTTACGAAAAATGGCTTCAATTAATTAAAAAAAGCAAAAAGATTTTTTAAGAGGCTATGAGGAAATGTGAACAAAAAAAATTCAAAGAGTTTATAGTAAATGGAAGGGTTAATAGGAACGACAACCTTTTAAAAAGAGTTTTAAAATCAATGTCAAATGTACCGTCTCTTCCATTGGAAGCTATTAATAAATTTGCTAAAATTTGTGTATTTCTCCAAATAAAATATGAAAAAATCGCATTCAAGAGCAAAAAGCTAGTCATAGAAAAAGTTTAAGAGAGAGGCGAAAAATAAAACAGTGGATTAATTAAATGCTCCAATAAATTATAATTTTTTCTAATTCTAAATGTCTTTGTAATAATATTTATGTAGTTTATGATTATAAGTAGTATTTTGTTTTGTTATAATATATGAATTATATACTTTTTTCTAAATATGTCTTTGTAATATATGATTATAAACAGTATTTTGTTTTTAATAGTTTATAAATTATATACTTTTTTCTAAATAAGTCTTTGTAATAATATTTGTGTAATATATGATTATAAACAGTATTTTTTATCATTTATTTCGTTGTTTTTATGTGTTTTATAATTAGAGAAGGGCGAAATAGTCCAAAATCTAGTCTAAAAAATATATTCAGTTGCTCCTGTTCTTTCCCTGCGTAAAACGTCATCAATCAGTCATCATTTACATACACAAGAAGGGAAACTCACTTAGTATCAATAAACAAAGAGAAATAATGTTTCCTTATTACTTATGAATCGAGTCATTAAGTATCGTGAAGTTATTCTGCCCTATGTGAGTCCATAACAATGTCGACGAGGATGAGATGTTGGGCAACGGACATGCCCGAGAGCCAAAATCACACCTCAAAGAACATATACCATGGATGGAGCTACTCATCCCTCCTGGACCTTACTTATCGTGTGTAGGACACCCTTCTTCCCTCCCGCGTGTGGGGGATCCATTGGTCATTCTCTTCTTTAATTAACCTGGAAGACCTCTGGAGTCCCCTCCAGGATTTCCCTTTCCCCGATGGATTCCCTGCCGTCACGTGATTGTGGACAGACGGGACGAGCAACACCTCTTTCTCTACAGAAGGATCCTTGGCAGTGGCGTTACTGATAATCCTGGAGCCCTCCTGCAAGGAGGAAAGTTAGGGTCCTTTCGTCACAGTGATGAGGCCCCCTCTCTGCTAGGGGCCTCTCGCATTGCATCACTTGCTTAGACTACAGAACGCCCCTGATCCTTGGTCTCCTCAAGGTGGCTTCCCGGTTGTGCCGGAGGACACAACAGTAAGTATTTGCCTCTGTCAATTCTAGGCCAATAATAATAGTTTGTTTCTTTTCCAAGAACCGATTCCTGATCATATCTGTTTGAGACACCATGGAACGCTTCTTCAACTTTAATACTTCTTGCAGGCCCGAGGACCACTTCATGATGATAATTCATACGTGGGAGGAAGCAACTATGCTGGCTGAGGACCGACGTTGATATAATCGTTCTTGTTGGAACCTAACTCTCCCTGGACGACATGATCACAATGACTTATCTCTCCGCCGACAGATGGCCCTCTTCGATAGAAATAAACTATATACTGAGACAGTCCCGCTGCTGGCAGATCTTCCCATCATAAAATTTAAGTTATTTGACGCAGCAATAGTTTCTTAAAGATTACATATACTTATTTAGTCTTGCGTCAGGACAATAACATTCCACATTCAAAGTATATTTTTTATTTCATAAATTATCAATTAAATGAATACTACTATACCAACTAATAAATAATGTACATATTAAGATTTAACATCATCATATTACTTTTATTTAATAATTATCAATATATAAATAATATCAAGGGTTAACGTAACAAGAAGGATTTGTCAAATTGTCTATATGCAAGGGAAGTTGTATTTTTTTAATGGAAGAAATATATTTTTGTGTAGAAGTAATTTATCAATAAATAATACAACAAAAGCCTGCTTTGGAATCTGAACAACTGTTTGGCACTGCAACAGTAACCCTGGCACAGTAAGGCCTCACTATCCTCATTTTTCCTCGAAACAGCCTCCAAGTAAAAGTGACGTCATAGGTGATCAATGACGTTACAATGAAGCAGTGCCGTAACCAGAAAAAAATAAGTAGGTGGGCATTTTATTTTTAAAGGGGGGCATTTTAATAATAGTGGTAAAGTAGTATATTACGGTTCAATCTGGACTGGGGGGGGGGGGCATTGCCCCCTAATGCCCCCCCGTGGTTATGGCACTGCAATGAAAAATACAACCCGCACAGGAGGATTTGCAGCACGCTCTTACTTTGATTTCAACAGCTGAAGTTTTTTTAAATATTTTTTGTATGTCAACTGCTAAGATAATACCATACTTCAAAGAATATTCTTCAGCAGTACAGTATAGTAAATTGTCGAGAATGCCTCTTTGCGCCGCATTTAATTGCAAATATAAGTCCGAGGATACCAGAAAACATTAGTTTCCCAAGGATGAATCGCTTGCACGGTAAATTTATCAATTATTTTTCATCTTCTATTTCATTGTCCTATATTATAACTTATATTTTCTCATTATTTTATTAAGAGAGTAGGTACGGAACATGGGCAAGGCAAACTTTCGACATAATAAAGCATCTGTGTTATGTTCGAATCATTTTGAAACACAATGTTACAATATATCTTCCGATTCAAAGCGCCTTCACCTTAAAAAAGATGCACTTTCTACAATATTCCAAGGAATTCCGGATCATACAAGGAAATATATACAGCGACAGAGTTCCAAACGTCCTCCATCCAAATAAAGATAATTTTTTGAACCAATACTAAAATAAATTTATTCAGAATTTTTTTTTTAATCGATCTTATTTAAGATGAAATTAAATTTCTATCGATCTTATTTAACAACAAGAGTTTATTTAAATTAGGTTTGGTGATTTGGCAAAATATGTTGCGAAACTTTCAGTTTATGGTGCAAAAATGTTAGAAAAAACTTAAATCCTTTCTCTAACAATGATAATTTTTTAGATTTGATGAATGGGAAAATAGAATGGCTGAAAGAAAATCTAAGAGGGAAAAGGAGGAACATAAAAAACAAGAATTGCAGCAAAATAGTCGAAAGAATATCCTCTTAGATCATTATTCTTTTGATGACGTGGATATTCTCAAAAGAAAATACATCGAAAAGTCGGAAAGAGTGGAGTATCTGGAAAAAAAGCTTAAGATCGAAAAAGTCAGATTATAATAGAAAGACAAATGTAAGTCAGTTGTTTTGTATCATTAATAGCTTTAAAAATCATGTCAGAAAATAAAAATATATATGAACATCTCATTAAACCATCGTTTAGTTTATATAATAACAGGTAAAAAAGATAATATAAAAAAGATAATCATTCCAATAAAATATAGGGATAATTTAAATAAATAAAAAACTTCATAGAACGACTAATAAGAAAATTAAAGAAAAGACTATGTAAAATCAACCTTTTTAACTTCCGAAATTAGCTCATTGACATTGGGAAATTGAAAACGAACTAATTCTGCAACACAATGAATTCCATGTGCCAAGCAAGTGACGTGAATCATCTCTGGGAATGATGTCTTCAGAGACTTGGCAGCCTTAACACAATACGCAGCTCCATCAGTGACCAGTAGCTTAAAGCGTGATGGACTAAAATGTTCTCCCAAGACATTTTGAAGATTATCCACAACAGTCGTCACAATAGTTTTGCTGTTCGCTTCTTTGATATCCACGACGTTAATGAGGTAGGGACGGCTATCGAAACGACCATCCAGAGGACCAATAAGCACGGCTGTCATGGAACGCCCTTTGGGATCCTTGCTCTCGTCTAGGAGAAGAAACAAATCTTCGTCTTTTATCTTCTCCTTGATATTATCGATGACATGCTGGCTCTCTTTTTCAATAATTTTGGTTATAACCCTTTGAGATGGAATAATTTTCTCCGTATGCTCCTCCATAAATTGAATAAATGCAGGATTTTCTATTTTAGTCACGGGTATGTTGCATGCAGCTAACATTCTGGCCAAACCAATGTTGAATGATGATTGACCTGAACAGTCCGTCGTTATATTGGAATTTTGTTCTCTAAGAAGAAGTCTTTTTTGATGTCTAGACATGTTGGATTCGTCGTTTATAAAGAATTGCCAAATTACAAACTTGACATTTTAAGATGTTCTTCGTTTGTTCGTAATTCCAAATATCCAAGCCTCCATGTTCTTCAATCCACAAGGCAGGGTTTTTGTTCGGCATAATGATGATATATTTGCTTGTCACGTACAACTATTATAAGTAACAATTGGAACTTCACAAAATACTCAGATAAGGAAAAATAAAAAAGATTCTTATTACGTACGTAAACAAACTCCTTAGCGACAAGGGTACCATACAAAAAATCATAGCTTGTTTAGCTACGGCTTATTTCGCCCTTCTCTATTATATTAATTTTGAAAGATTTGCTTTTTCATGAAATTTTGAAGTTCAGTAAATTTAAATAATCAAAATTTATGAGAACTCCACAATTTATTTTTTCCCATTTCTAATGGGAATCGTGATAATTAATTCTTCTATGATCTAATTAATGAAATTCGATTATATTTAAGATAGTTTACTTATAAAATAGACCCTATTTTGCATATGTGACGTGATGCCATGAAGTAGGTTGCGTGGCGGGTGTATTTTTTACTTTCATGGTTAAATGGCTCTACCTTACTTTTTAAACTACCTTGATCACACCATAGTGTAATCACTTACATTGGTATTCGTGTTATTCCGATAGTTCCATAAACATTGCAGAAAGACGTATGAACTAACTTTGTTTATAGGAAGGGAGAAGATACGACGAAATTTAGGAGCATTGAGCAAATGAACTATTAACGACAGACAAAATTAATAATATTTTTTCTTTCTTTCTCAACTCACAAGTGCACACCCACCTAAATCTGTTATTTACAAAAATCCAATACGGGTAATATTTTTGGTTAGACTGTAGCATTATTTCGACGCTTCATAAATTTTGATCTGGAAGAGGGTAAGGAAACAGTTTGTTTAGTGCACAATGCAATCCTCCTCAATCCTCTTATTTACAAACCAGTTAATCCCATGGTTAACTGTAGCATTTATTTTCGACGCTTCATAAAATTTGATCTGGTTTGCTGACAAGTAGGACGAGAGGGAAGAACCTGTTTTTTGTTTATATTTGATCGCTCTCTGTGAAACTCTGCCTTGCTCGGGTTAATGTCTACCTGGATTCATTTATTCTTTCTCCCTTTTTATTTTCGACAATTCATCAATTTTGAAGATACATACCAACATGCAACGAGAAAAATTCTTAGAAAAAAAAATTCTTCAAAACATATGTTATGAAAAAAATCGCTTTATTTGTCAAAAAATGAAAAAGGCTATTTCTAGCCCAGTGTGCCTTAAAGGCCTTTTATTTTTTTTACCTTGACCACCACTGTACTGTCAGCATACCATGTGCCAGTTTGGTGGCTCTCAGACAAAAACTGTGGCCGTGTATACGATGCATAGGACATACACACTCAATTTATATATATCTAGACTACATATAGATATGTACTCCTTTATATATGAACGAAAAGTACTCAAAATGGGCTCAGTTTATAAAAATAAAACAAACCAAATGTGCTCATTAATGCTCAATAAAGCTATTTTGACTGATAAGCTGGGCCCAAAAGTCAGTAGTTTCCTTTAAAATGCATTTTATACAAAAGTGTCGTTAAGGAAAAATTCCTAGTATCAACAATTCCCAACAAAAAAATGCTTTATCAGATTTTCTTTGTGCATAAGTTTTATATATAAATATTCCTAAAACAATATATATATTTATAGATTGATAGAGAGATTGATAGATATATAAAGGATAGATAGAATCGTTCTCCATGACGTCATGATATTATAACTGCTAGGATTACATGTTTGTTTTTGTATTGCCCAGACCTTTTTATACAGACTTGGGGATAACGTTCGATAGTTGATTTGTGACGTCAATCACTCTTTCCTCTTCTTTCTCTCTTTCTTTTCCTTTTCTTTAATAGGTTGGCTATATTAATACTCTTCCAGGAATGCAGTTGGCAGCCTGTGTGAGACGTCATCACAACAACCTAAATTTGTAAACATAAGTGATTTGAGAAAATATCCCCAATACTATTTCTCATATAAACTGATTAAATAATGACATAGAATGATTTTATTTTTGCAATTTTAGATAAATAGTCTCTTTTTTATGTCAATTATAGTTCAAAATCCCCCCAAATTATGGTCAATAATACGCATTGTCTTAAATATCGAACATACCGATGTTAGAAGCACTCAAAAGTAAATACATAAAGAAGAAGAAATATATGCCTAATTTCGGGCACGATTGTTATAAATGGAATATTTGAAGAGATAGAGTGAAGGGTGACGTCACAGTCAACAATAATAAATTGAGAGAGCCTCCAATGATCCGAGTTGAGTATTCATATTTGCATTCCGGCCGAAGGAAGGCATCTCAACACATACAGACAATGCCTTGGGCCCCCTCGAGTCAGTCGCCTCCCTCAGTTTTTATGAGAA
The DNA here is from genome assembly GCA_013387185.1 of Caligus rogercresseyi. Taxonomy (NCBI): domain Eukaryota; kingdom Metazoa; phylum Arthropoda; class Copepoda; order Siphonostomatoida; family Caligidae; genus Caligus; species Caligus rogercresseyi. The sequence goes on from CP045910.1 coordinate 5,640,029, forward strand.
ATAGTATTTGTACAATACTTAGATATATTTCACTCAAAAACTTGCCCACCTATGCATTTGGTCCATTTCTTCCATGAATCATAATTTTCCTTTTTCTACCTTGGTCCATTCTTTCCTAGTCCATATTTTACTGGTCCATTTTTTCTGGACACCTATCAATTGATAGTCCCAAAAATGAATATAGAAACTGATTCTATTTTTTCAAAACCTTCTTATGCAAGATATAAACTGATTCGCATCATTATCCGAAACAACCTCGTATATATATATATAGATAGATTTGGGGGTTAAACGCTTAGCTTAACCTTCAGATCTACAATTTAATTATCTATATTGGTACCTTTCTCATACAATAGTGAGTACTATTGTAGTAGGTTGTGGGAAAAAATATCTTCCTTCCATTGCTATTTCTTCCCAAATTGCTCTTGTGACTTATATCATTCCACAAGAAAATGGCTAGTGGTCTCTTTTTTATTTTTGAAAAAAAACCAGAGACCCGATGTTTCCCGTATATACAACATAATAATACTTCCTGTGTCTTATGGGTTATAATGGTTGTATCTTCTCCAATATGTACAAGGAAAATCTAATCATAGTATTGGACAAGCTCTTCTTCTTAATATTATGTAGCCCACCATCATAATACTCCTCCTCTCTATCTCTTGATGCTCAAATTTTATCGTTTGCTCCCCTTTCGAATTTATGTTTTATGATTAAAAAACCTACAAAATATATAAGCCATCTCGTCGACCAATCCGTCTACTATGTTTTATGTTGTAGATTGTATACCTGAAGTACCTGAGATAGTATAATAGATATTTAATATATGTATATCCAGGAGTCGTCGCCAAACAGTGCACGTGGAGGACCGGAGGAGTGCATTATAGGCAGGGGCATGTGTCAGGGTAGAGGTCTATATTATTATTACATATTTACTTTAAGTCACAAGGGAAGAGAAGGAGAGAAGAGATACCGGAGCCGGATGATGCGAGAGGAACAGCATCCTACCACCACGACGTAGTTTATCAATAATCACCCTAATTACGTCATAAACACAACATTTAAAACTATTTTATTTTTTCCCCAAAGTTTGGTATAAACTTGTGTGTGTTCATTAAAATCAAACCCTTCGCTCGCCACCAAAGTTGATTATTTTAGTGCAGGAGGTGACTCGAATAAAAAATCTTTGTTTTTCTTTATAAGCTCTTTGTTTATATTCCCCACCACTTTCCCAAATGGGTTTATTGACTTTAAGGACTAGATGGGCTGCTAATTTTGTTAAAGAATAGTTCTCCTTTCGTTTCTAATTTATTCACCAATATTTGTAGAGTATTTATCAATATATTAATTTACCTAACCAATAAAATAGTAATAATAATACGTTTGTCACCTATGAAACTTATATAGATATGAGTCCTACTAGACCTCCTCCATGCGTCTTGGCATATATTTAATTCTCTCGATAGTGATGATCCCTTGAGATTTTTCATTTTTTAGACCAAATGGTCCACACACACATTTTATGCCGACATTATATCACACAATTTGACATCAAATGTTGTAATTCTGAGGAGATGAATTATTTCGAGAAATATCAAAACATATACGACGTGCATTCTTGTTGGAGCATTCACATATTATTATCAAACTTATCTGTGAGATTAGATATTTCTTCTTAAATAGCTTTAATGTTCTTCTCAATGAAATATATGGCAATATATATATATATATATATATATATTATATATATATATATATATAATTATAATATATATATATATATATATATATATATATATATTTGTAGTATCTCCCAAAAGTCTAAGAAGGTCATCTAGAATATCAAATATGAAGACAGCTATTAATCTTGTACCTTTTATTAACATTCTATCTTTATATATTTACTAACCAGTTTTGATATTTAAGTAGTATGTTGTGAGCAGGAAGAGTTAAATACATGACTTGATATATTTGATTGGATGACTCGATTAGGGTCAGGGCTAGAGATAGTTATATGATACTTGCATATAACTTCCTCTATCCCATATCTAGTATCTAGTATCTAGATATATATAAAATTGAGTGTGTATGTCCTTATGCATCGTATACACGGCCACATTTTTGTCTGAGAGCCACCAAACTTGGCACATGGTATGCTGACAGTACAGTGGTGGTCAAGGTAAAAAATAAAAGGCCTTTAAGGCCACACTGGGCTAGAAATGGCTTTTTTCAATTTTTGAGTATAAAGCGATTTTTTTCATAACATATGTTTTGAAGAACTTTTTTTTCTAAGAATTTTTATCGCTGCATGTTGGTATGTATCTTCAAAATTGATGAATTGTCGAAAATAAAAAGGGAGAAAGAATAAATGAATCCAGGTAGACAAAGTTAAACAAACAGTTTCTTCTCTCTCTTCTATTGTCAGCAAACCAGATCAAATTTATGAAGCGTCGAAAATAAATGCTACAGTTTAACACAAATATTAACCGGTTAGTAAATAAGAGGATTGATGAGGATGCATTGTGCATTAAACAAACAGGTTTCCTCACTCTCTTCCAGATCAAATTTTATGAAGAGTCGAAAATAAATGCTACAGTTTAACCATGGGGTTAACTGGTTTGTAAATAAGAGGATTGAGGAGGATGCATTGTACAGTTAAACAAACAGTTTCCTTACCTCTTCCAGATCAAATTTTATGAAGAGTCGAAAATAAATGCTACAGTTTAACCATGGGGTTAACTGGTTTGTAAATAAGAGGATTGAGGAGGATGCATTGTACACTTAAACAAACATGTTTCCTTACCCTCTTCCAGATCAAATTTTATGAAGCGTCGAAAATAAATGTTACAGTTTAACAAAAGTATTACCCGGTTCGTAAATAACAGGATTTAGGAGGATGCACTGAGTAGTTAAGAAAGAAAGAAAAAATATTATTAAGTTTGTCTGTCATTTTTAATAGTTCATTTGTTCAATGCTCCTACATTTAGTCGTATTCTTCTCCCTCCTATTACAAAGTTAGCTTCATACGTCTTCTGCCAATGTTTATGGACCTATCGGAATGACACAGAATTACCAATGTAAGTGATTACCACTATAGTGTGACCAAGGTAGTTAAAAGTAAGGTAGAGCCATTTTAACCAATGAAAGTAAAAAAATACACCGCCACGCAACCTAACTCATGATCATGACGTCACATATGCCAAAAGAGGGTCTATTTTATAAGTAAATATGTTAAATATAATCGAATTTAGCCTTTAATTAGATCATAGAATAATTAATTATCACAATTCTATTAGAAAATGGGAAAAAATAATTTTGTGCGTACTCATAAATTTTTGATTATTTAAATTTGCTGAAACTATCCAAAATATTTCATGAAAAAACAAACTCTTCAATCATTATATGATAAAACACATAAAAAACAACGAAATAAATGATAAAAAATACTGTTTATAATCATATATTACAAAGACTTATTTAGAAAAAGGTATATAATTTATAAAAAATTAAAAAACAAAATACTGTTTATAATCATATATTACATAAATATTATTACAAAGACATATTTAGAAAAAAGTATATAATTCACAAATTATAACAAAACAAAATACTGCTTATAATCATAAACTACATAAATATTATTACAAAGATATATTTAGAATTTAAAAAAGTATATAATTTATTGGAGCATTTAATTAATCCACTGTTTTATTTTTCGCCTCTCTCTTAAACTTTTTCTATGACTAGCTTTTTGCTCTTGAAGGCGATTTTTTCATAATTTATTTGGAGAAATACACAAATTTTAGCAAATTTAATAATAGCTTCCAATGGGACCGACGGTACATTTTACATTGATTTTAAAACTCTTTTTAAAAGGTTGTCGTTCCTATCAACCCTTCCATTTACTATAATTTTTTTTGAAAAATATTTGTTCACATTTCCACATAGCCTCTTAAAAAATCTTTTTGCTTTTTTTAATTAATCGAAGCCATTTTTTGTAAGAATAAGATTTCGGAACCTAAGTTTATACATTATGAAACGGCGGGGTGTTGGGTGGATTATGATATACACACTCATTTCTTTTCACATTAAATTAATGCTTTCCAAACTGGCTCGCGATGTACACATTCTCTGAACGTCTCTCCCTCTATCAATCAGTCCATGTCTCTCTCTATCTAACTGTAAGTCGGTCAGTCTCTGTAATGGAGCGTGGGCTGCTCATTGTCAATAGTTTGTCAGCAGATGCTGTTACTTCTGTGTGTTTGGGGGGAGAGAGAGACAGGATCAATGGAAGACAAATGTATATAATGTTTCTCTTTTTCCTCGAAGTTACACCAAAATGCCGCCCAAAAGCTACCACGCCTTTCACGGAAAACAGATTTAGCTGCAAGAGCATCAACAAATCGATCGGGTGAAACTCATGAAGATAGAGAGACCAGATTATTGGCGAATCGAGAACGACATCTACATGCACATGCGGTAGAAACGCGTGAACAGCGTCAAGGTAGATTAGCAGCAGATGCCTCCAGGAATCGACAAACCCGATCAGCGGAATCGGCGGAAAGTCGGTCAAGACGCAACTCAGCAAATGCCGCCAGGAATCGACAAACCCGATCGGCGGAATCACCGGAAAGTTGGTCAAGACGCAATTCAGCAAATGCCACCAGAATCACCAAACCCGATCGGCGGAATCACCGGAAAGTCGGTCTAGACGCAACTCAGCAAATGCCGCCAGGACTGCATTCAGTAGACGAGCCGAAACGCCTTTGCTACGAGAACAACGTTTGTGGAATAATGGAGAAAGGCATGCCCAAAATATTGGGTTATCAAGGCCCTCGGTTGCATTATGGAATCGTGAAGGGTTCCAGTACCATCCGGAGGTCGATTATACTCTACGCCCGCACACTGCCATAGGAAAAATGAACGTCAATTGCCGATATTGCAATGCAATGAAATATCCAGCTGAAACACCAGGATTATGCTGCGCAAATGGAAAAGTCCTGCTGGACGACCTGCAGGAAACTCCAGACCATTTGCGCAATCTCCTCATTGGGCAGTCACCAGATTCCAAGAACTTCATGCGGAACATTCGCGCTTACAATTCGGCATTCCAAATTACCAGTTTTGGTCATGAACGTAGTCACCCACGCGGTTACATGCCCACTTTTAGGATCCAGGGGCAGGTGTACCACAAGATTGGATCTATTCTGCCTGTGGAAGGAAGAGAGCATGCTTTCCTACAGATCTACTTCATGGGCGACAACGAAACAGAAGCCAACCGACGAGATCAAGTAGCTCCTGTGACGAATGTAACAATTCTCCGTCCTCTCCAAGACATGCTGCACAGCAACAACCGGTATGTGAGAGAGTTTAAAACGGCACTTGAACGCCTGGAACAAAAAAGGCAGTCATTCCGGATCATCATTCGTGCTGACAAAACACCTGCTCATGAGCACCAGCGATGCTACAACAGACCGAAGAACAACGAGGTCGCTGTTCTCATTGCTGGCCATGACGAGACCACCACCAACAGGGACATCGTGTTGGAAAAACAAAACGCGCAGCTGCAGAGAATCAACGAGCTGCACCCCTGGTACGATGCACTCCAGTACCCGCTGCTGTTTCCGTGTGCTGAAGATGGGTACCGGATCAATATCCAGCAGGTGGAACCAAACAGCCGCCGCCCCACTGCCAAGACTGTATCTGCCATTGCCTTTTACGCCTACAGACTGATGGTGAGGGCGAACAGTTTCAACCGCCTGCTCAGAGGGAGGATGCTGCTTCATCAATACATTGTCGACATGTACGCCAAGGTTAGTTATATATCAATAATACCATATAATATCAATCTTCATAAATGAAGTCATATGTTATGTATTTTTACATTTTCTATTCCAGGTCGAATCGGAGCGCCTAAGCTTCATTCGCCACCACCAGCGCGAACTAAGAGTGGAGCAGTATGTTCACCTGGCAATGACCAAACTAGAGCGTCGGATATTGGGCAATCTGTAATTCTGCCGTCTTCTTTCACTGGGGGACCCAGATACATGCACGAGCGCACGCAGGACGCCCTCACATACGTCAGAAAGCACGGGCGGCCAGACCTGTTTATAACGTTCACATGCAACCCCAACTGGGAGGAGATTACAGCGCACCTTCTCGAGGAGCAAAGCCCAGACCAGCGCCACGACCTCATCGCGAGGGTGTTCCATCTAAAGCTGAAGAAAATGATGCAGCTCTTTACTTCAGGGAACATTTTTGGCTAGACCATCTGTCACATGTATACAATCGAATGGCAAAAACGAGGACTTCCCCATGCCCAAATTCTTCTGTGGCTGCAAGACAAGCTGCGGTCTACAGACATTGACGCTATTATCAGCGCAGAGTTCCCTGATCCACGACAGGACCCTGTTTTGTTTGAGGTTATCAAGGACCACATGGTTCATGGTCCATGTGGTGATCTCAACAGAAACTCTAATTGCATGGAAAAAGGGAAATGTACGAAGCGCTTCCCACGGCAGATGCTACAGGTGACGCAGACAGGAGAGGATGGCTACCCACTCGCTATCTCAGGATAAAAGCTATATAAAGTATACTGATAGGGGTTGATTAATCCAAAATAATTTATAAAAGTTATCGGACTTCCACAACATATAAAAATGGCCCGAGCAACGCCGGGTACATCCATCTAGTATATTATATAAAATGTGTTTTATTAATACATGTCCGGGCAGGGGGTATTCACTCCCATTCCCGACGTTGAAGACTGAAGACCTGATCCTGGACTACATTGGTTAGTATTTATATAATTGTGTATAGTCAAGTGCATTGAGAAGATATATAATATACAGCATCCGACAGGACCCGATCAAACACATTTGTTATTGACTAATTATTTGCGGTAAGAGTTCCACTCTTTTAATACATTTGGGGTTCACTCATAAACATCATTCCTAAGAGGAATCTCTATGGTATTCGTTCCTAGTATTTATCCTATGAATAAATACATATGTTGTAGTGCTCTTGTGTCACGACGGACACTACAATATATATATATATATATATATATATATATATATATATATATATATATATATATTTATATATATATATATATATATATATATATATATATATATATATATATATATATATATATATATATATATATATATATATATGTATATATACCGTATTTTCCACACACCAAGGCGCACCTCGGAGCCTTCATTTTTTTAAAAACAGAACATGCGCCTCCAGTGCGCCTTATATATATGGATCAATATTGAGTCACAAACATATCTCACAGGGTCTTGCAGGTAAATCCGCATAAAGTTCAATATCCTCCCGATCCAGCTGGTTTTTATTTATTATAAAGTTTGACTGACTTATCTTACTATTTTTAGACATCCCTTTAGGTCAGCACCATCTAGTGCATATGCATAACATTACCCAACGTCTCCTGTAGCGCCTTATATATGGAAAAAGTTTTTAAAATATGTCATCATTGAGGGTGCACCTTATATTCGGAAATACGGTATATATATATATATATTATTATAAATATATATACTAGATGGATGTACCCGGCGTTGCTCGGGCCATTTTTATATGTTGTGGAAGTCCGATAACTTTTATAAATTATTATAATCAGTATACTTTTATATAGCTTTTATCATGAGATAGCAAACCGACCTTTCGAATGAAACCGTCACAGTAAAGAGGCTTGGCAGTGTAATATAAGTGCTTTAGAGTAGGAGAGTCTGGACGTATGACTGATGAGTCATAACATAAAGCTGACAAACAAATTTCTAATCATATACTAATAGGTGTTTGGATTTAATAGCAAATTTAATGTTATTTTTTTTTAATCAAAGGGGATATATTTCCTGTCAATAGATGACAATTGAGTTGAATTTGCTATAAATTGCATATTTTTTTGACTTTGCCACTATTTTTAGCAGAAATATGATTTATAAGTTGAATAACAATATTATTGCATTTCTAATTCTATTCGTAATGTGGGCAGCCCTTCATTAATCACGAAACCTTTGCCCAGAATAAAAGCAACAAATGATGGACGACCATTTGATACTTTTATCGTTAGTAAAGTATTACGAAAAACTTATTTTGTTGATTGATCCTAGAGATTAAAAAAACAAAAAGGTTTCGTTACTGATGAAGGGCTGTCCACATTACGAATATAATTAGAAATGCAATAATATTGTTATTCAACATTTAAATCCTATTTCTGCTAAAAATAGTGGCAAAGTGAAAAAAATACTGCAATTTATAGCAAATTTAACTCAATTGTCATCTTTTTACATTAAAATATATCCCCTAAGATTTATAAAAATAATATAATACATTTATTGTAAAACAGAAGGGTAGACCACGTTCTTTGTTTTCTGGTCCAAAGCGTGGATGTGAAGACTGGTTGACTCTCCCACACGCGAACATCCCACGTAGAGTTGCCCATGTGAGAAGCATGGTGTGTGAAGATCGAGCCCCACAACTCGAAGCGATTGTCCTTGTGCCTTGTTTATGGCCATGGCGAAACAGGGACGGACAGGGAACTGGGGGACGTTTAAATGGAAAAGGGCAATCTGATGGAATCAGTGGGATCCTGGGGATGAACACATTTTGCCCTTTTCCCTGTCCAGTGATGATGGTGGCTTCGATGATATAAGCCATCATCTGCTTCACGATGAGGCGCGTTCCATTGCACGATCTTGGTGTGTCTAGGTTCCTGAGTAACATGATAGGACAGCCATGTTTGAGGGTTAATACATGTGGAGGGAGGCCTGAAGGGTCAAGCGAGTTGAGAAATTTGGTGGGATAATGTGTCACCTGGTCTGTCTCGGTGACACTATCCACCGAGCGGTAGGATCTCTCTTCGCCTGGAATCTGCTTTAGCAGGTTACTGTTGATGTTGCCCACCGTCTCGTTAGTTGGTGCCAGGATCGCACGCTCACAGAGCCACTCGTGGTTTGCATGGTTTTTATTAAGATTGGGATACACAGTGTGACATAATTGTTGAGGAGTAGAAACGAAGTTGTCAATGCCTGCCATGCTGATGTGTCCATCTTGATCTTGGGGCAGCTGTCCATTTCCTATCGGGAGAAAAGTTGAAGGGAATGTATCCGCTGTGGTTGCTCCCAGCAGGCGGGAACGCATGTTGGTTGTCAGTTGCATACATTCCACAAAGCGCCACAGATGGGAAGATTTCAGACATGCGTAGATTTCATCAGCCGGAGTTCCCCTCGGTATAATGGGGAGAGTTTGCCTGAAGTCACCAGCTAGTAGCAGCACTACACCTCCAAAAAGAGAATCGTTAGACCTAATGTCCTTCAGTGATTTGTACAGCGCGTAGAGGGCATTCTTGTGGGCCATGGTGGCTTCGTCTCACACAATCAGACGGGTCTCTTTGAGGACATTCGCTTGACCGACTTTCCGCCGATTCCCCGATCGGGTTTGTCGATTCCTGGCGGCATTTGCTGAGTTGCGTCTTGACCAACTTTCCGCCGATTCCGCCGATCGGGTTTGTTGATTCCTGGAGGCATCTGCTGCTAATCTACCTTGACGCTGTTCACGCGTTTCTACCGCATGTGTTTGTAGATGTCGTTCTCGATTCGCCAACAATCTGGTCTCTCTATCTTCATGAGTTTCACCCGATCGATTTGTTGATGCTCTTGCAGCTAAATCTGTTTTCCGTGAAAGGCGTGGTCGCTTTTTGGGCGGCATTTTGGTGTAACTTCGAGGAAAAAGAGAAACATTATATACATTTGTCTTCCAAAGATCCTGTCTCCCCCCCCCCCCCCACACACACAGAAGTAACAGTATCTGCTGACAAAGTATTGACAATGAGCAGCCCACGCTCCATTACAGAGACTGACCGACTTACAGTTAGATAGAGAGAGACATGGACTGATTGATAGAGGGAGAGACGTTCAGAGAATGTGTACATCGCGAGCCAGTTTGGAAAGCATTAATTTAATGTGAAAAGAAATGAGTGTGTATATCATAATCACACCCAACACCCCGCCGTTTCATAATGTATAAACTTAGGTTCCGAATTTTTTTTCGTGTGACGTCACGTCTGCCACAAAACATAAACAAATCATTTTTACTATATATAATAAGTATTAAATCCCTACTCAAATTATCATTAGTGCATCTTATTCTTACGAAAAATGGCTTCAATTAATTAAAAAAAGCAAAAATATTTTTTAAGAGGCTATGAGGAAATGTGAACAAAAAAAATTCAAATAATTTTATAGTAAATGGAAGGGTTGATAGGAACGACAACCTTTTAAAAAGAGTTTTAAAATCAATGTCAAATGTACCGTCGGTTCCATTGGAAGCTATTAATAAATTTGCTAAAATTTGTGTATTTCTCCAAATAAAATATGAAAAAATCGCATTCAAGAGCAAAAAGCTAGTCATAGAAAAAGTTTAAGAGAGAGGCGAAAAATAAAACAGTGGATTAATTAAATGCTCCGATAAATTATATACTTTTTTCTAATTCTAAATATGTCTTTGTAATAATATTTATGTAGTTTATGATTATAAGTAGTATTTTGTTTTGTTATAATTTATGAATTATATACTTTTTTCTAAATATGTCTTTGTAATATATGATTATAAACAGTATTTTGTTTTATAATAGTTTATAAATTATATACTTTTTTCTAAATAAGTCTTTGTAATAATATTTGTGTAATATAGGATTATAAACAGTATTTTTATCATTTATTTCGTTGGTTTTTATGTGTTTTATCATATAATGATTAAAGAGTTTGCTTTTTCATGAAATATTTTGGATAGTTTCAGTAAATTTAAATAATCAAAAATTTATGAGAACGCACAAAATTTATTTTTTCCCATTTTCTAATAGAATTGTGATAATTAATTCTTCTATGATCTAATTAAAGGCTAAATTCGATTATATTTAACATATTTTACTCATAAAATAGACCCTATTTTGGCATATGTGACGTCATGCTCATGAGGTAGGTTGCGTGGCGGTGTATTTTTTTACTTTCATTGGTTAAAATGGCTCTACCTTACTTTTAACTACCTTGATCACACCATAGTGGTAATCACTTACATTGGTAATTCTGTGTTATTCCGATAGGTCCATAAACATTGGCAGAAGACGTATGAAGCTAACTTTATTATAGGAGGGAGAAGAATACGACTAAATGTAGGAGCATTGAGCAAATGAACTATTAAAAATGACAGACAAAATTAATAATATTTTTTCTTTCTTTCTCAACTCCACAGTGCATCCTCCTAAATCCTGTTATTTACAAACCGGGTAATATTTTTGTTAAACTGTAGCATTTATTTTCGACACTTCATTAAATTTGATCTGGAAGAGGGTAAGGAAACATGTTTGTTTAAGTGCACAATGCATCCTCCTCAATCCTCTTATTTACAAACCAGTTAATTCCATGGTTAAACTGTAGCATTTATTTTCGACGCTTCATAAAATTTGATCTGGTTTGCTGACAATAGGAAGAGAGAGAAGAAACCTGTTTGTTTAACTTTGATCGCTCTCTGTGAAACTCTGCCTTGCTCGGGTTAATGTCTACCTGGATTCATTTATTCTTTCTCCCTTTTTATTTTCGACAATTCATCAATTTTGAAGAAACATACCAACATGCAGCGATGAAAGTTCTTAGAAAAAAAAGTTCTTCAAAACATATTTTCTGAAAAAAATCGCTTTATTAGTCAAAAAATGAAAAAGGCCATTTCTAGCCCAGTGTGGCCTTAAAGGCCTATTATTTTTTTTACCTTGACCACCACTGTACTGTCAGCATACCATGTGCCAAGTTTGGTGGCTCTCAGACAAAAACTGTGGCCGTGTATACGATGCATAGGGACATACACACTCAATTTTATATATATAGAGATATATAATTTTAGCATCAAACATAATTTTATATTATATACAGGGTCATGCAGGTAAATCTGCACAAAGTTCAACTTCGTCCAGATCCATAAGGAGTGCAAGTAGAGCTTAGATATTGCACATGTGAGAGGCTTCGTGAATGTACTGTCGAATTGCACCCGAAAACAAACAAATACACTGATACAGAGATGGAGTAGACCCGGAGGGACACGGACATCGAATTGCTGTGCGCAGGGCACCGTCCTGCAGCCATCATCAAGTTGCTCAAGTACCCCAGGAGGATGGTCTACGACATCACCATGAAGTGGGAGGAGTCAGGGATGTCCAAGAGGAAGGAGCACAAGCCCAGGAGTGACCGGATTTGCACACCCACATTTGTGGCTGGTCTCAAGAGGTCCATCAAGGACAATCCGGGGACGCCCATGTCCATCCTTGCCAGGAAGCGTCCTCAAGACTGTCGTCGTCCCCTGAATGGACTTTGTGACCTCCGGGACCCCGTACACATTCCAGCAGGACTCAGCGCCCGCCCACAAGGCCAAACTTGTGAAGTCCTGACTGAAGAAAAATGTTCCCATCTTCTGGGACTTCAACACCTGGCCCCCCAACAGCCTCGACCTGCACCCATGCGACTACTTCTTGTTGGGGAAGTTGGAGAGGGAGGTGTGCACATACACCACAACATTGTGGCGTCCCTGAAGGCCTCTATCAAGTCGGAGATGAACAAGCTGGATCCTGCGCAGGTCTCCATGGCCTGGAAAGGTTCAGGTGTCGTTTTGAGGACATCCTTGAGACTTAGGGCGGCCATATTGAATAGTAATCTTGTATTATGTCTAATAAAAAACTTTGTTATTCAAAATAGGTATCACTTTTGTTCCCATTTTGGATCTGGAGGATATTGAACTTTGTGCGGATTTACCTGCAAGACCCTGTAAATACCTGAATTTTAGCATCCGACATTATTTTAATGCTTTTTGAGGGACTAGTATATTCGAAGAACTAGCTTCATCGACGGTCTTTTCTAAATTAATCTCAAAACGGGATCATTAACCAATGACATTAAGTGTTTAATTAATTGTTTTCGATAATGACTCAAAGGGAAAATATTATTAATTGCTTATCTTTTAATTCATCAACTCTGTCGAATAATGGATCATCAATACTCTGAACATTAGACGTAGAAAAGATAGACCAACTGCAAGAAAACAAATAAGACGAATTGTTGTTTAGGTCCCTTTTGAGTTTCCTATCAAATTCCTTTTTCCATCTGTTTCAAAAACGTTTCCATCGATTTCTTAATTAGTGGATTTAGTCAAAAATATATGTGTAGGATTTTTTTATTAGATTTTTGAGGTGTTTCAAAAAATTAAATTGCCCTAGAATTGTTTATTGTTTGTATGTTTATTTGAGGCCCTCTATATCACTTTATTAATATTCATCAATTTCTCTATGACAAGCCCTAAGATAATAGACAATACAAGATGCACAGAATGCAATGTTTAGATTCCTCTGATTAGAAAAGAAAAACTGAAACGTCACATTATCGATTTGCTATATTATGGCATAAAAATCTATATTCTCTTTGTTCTTTCTCTCATTATCCTCTGTCTGTTTGGATAGAAGAAAGGACAGGATGACTTTTATGGAGTAGTGAAAAATATAAATTATCAAACCTTTTCAGATGTTATTAATAAATTGGCTGAGTTTCGGCCTGAAAATTGAAAATCTAATACAATAACATATTATTAACCAATTTCATTTTTTTGCAGAAAATCATGTGATGTAGTTACAAGGAGTCATAAAAATCTTATTTTTTATATGAAACTATTACGAGGTTATGTGGCTTCATCGAATTTAGTCCACCATATTATTATCTATCATTGTTATTTCTTTAGACGGTGTAGGTATTAGACTTAGAGATATAAAATATAGAGAGCTGATTGGATCCTTCAGAGAAATACGTCATTGTGACCGTAAAAAATTTTAAAAAGATATACAGTAGCCCTCGATATAAACGAACTATTTTTGGGGAGGGCAGGGTCGTTATATCCGAAGTTCGTTAAAGGGGGCTCTGGAGTGTTAGGTATATCCTGCAGGAGTGACGACGAACTGCCGCTGGACACATTTGACAGATTAGTGGAGAGGTCGAATCACCGACAACACTGCTCGGTCTCAGACTCTGTCCTAGACCTCTTCTCGGCTGGAGAGGGGCCAGCCTTGAAGAAGTCA
>CP045910.1:5654271-5702023 GCA_013387185.1 Caligus rogercresseyi
TAGAATATATATATTATATATATATATATATACAGGCTTGCACGCGTTCCACTTTTTTTCCGTTCCGTTCATCGTTCCGTTCAACTCTTGCCATGACGTTCATCGTTCCGTTCAATCTTTACGTTCCGCGGAACGCCGTTCAATTTTGCGTTCCGTTCAAAAATTGGATTTCAAAACTATCTCATAAGAAGGCTCTTTACTTTTCACTGCATCCTCTTTTGTATCGGGTTAAAATTTTTAAACCAGGCCCTAATAGTGTCGACTTGAAGTTAGTTACCGCAATTAAAGTTCCAAAACTTACAAACTTCGATAATATATTTAAGATATAAACTTAATTGAGCCAGAGGCTCGGCCCGAAAAATAAACATATTTTTTTGCCCCGACCCAAAAACGTTACAATATGAAAAGTCAAAGATGTAAAAATCCCACCCACTATGGTCCACCGAATTTCTCGGTCTATATACTCATAATTATTGCTTTATTGAGAATCATTAGAAAAGTTTATTTGCTTACAATCTTAAGAATAACATTACTTTATAAATTAAACTATTTATTGCTGCTAAAAAGAGCTGTTTTCGAAATTTTCATCTCCTGGTATTTTTCCTTGTCCTTCGCAATCAAAAGTTTAGTTTTGGAGAATAGTGCTTTCCGGTGGATGCTGGGAAGTATTAACATTATTGTTGCTTAATATAAAATATTTTTATATTATTTTAATAATAATTGATTCATTTAATTAGACTCATAGAACAATAATAATGATAAAGAAGAAGTCTTCTAGGGCCTGATGGAAGAAAGAAATTGCCTTTTTCTTCCTTATTTCTCATTCTAGGAACGATGATTAGAAGGTTTTCAATTCCTTAGCTTCTTCAATAAATATTTAAAGCTCATTATTCTTATTCCAAAGGGAGCCTTCGTCAATGATTCTAGCTAATTGGGGAAAGGTTGCGTAGTGCCAAGACTTTATAACTTCCGTTTACTTAATCAAATATCCAGTCAAGGCCAAGGAGAATATAAAATTAATAAAACCTTGAGTCATGGATCATTCGTACCTGCCTATAGAGAAAACCCATGGAGCCATCTTACTTCCCTTATAGAGATAAAAGATTCGCTTGAAATTCAATGGTCAACATAACGACCTCACCCATGCAGCCACTAAATAAATATCGAGATTTACTTCCCTTCAATAGCAAGAAACATATCGTTCAAATGTAAATTGCCCAAACTAAACAAAGTTAAATTATTTTTTCTTAGAATATATATATGAATAACAAATTATAAATATTTATATATTTCTTATATATATTAATTATATATATTATATATATATATATATATATATATATATATATATATATATATATATATATATATATATATATTATATATATAATATATATATATATATATATATATATATATATATGTGTTGTTATGTTTGAGTTGAATGATAGAAGATTCATTAAAATAATGTTGAACTATGGATTTTGTTCAATTCTTACCTTGAAATACTTACATTTTCTGCTGAAGTGGTTGCATTCCTTTGAAGAAATAAAAAACCCTTAATTTTTATTTTAAGTAATATTCTTAAAAGACAGGACCTTCTCACCCACAAAATGATATAAAATAATATGATGTTATTCATCTTATGGATCAGCGGACTTATAAAGACCCTCCCCTCACACACACACACACACTTTTCAAAGCCTGTGTGCCGGCCGTGTCCCAGACTAGCACTGGGATTTTTGAACGAAAAACCTTATGTTTGTTATATTTTGACCAGTGTCTTGGAGGTGTTGGTGAGTCAGGAGTAAATTAATATATCCCTAGAAACGTGACTGCCGAAGGAAAGGAGACAAATAATTGTTAATAAAAATAGTGAAAAAGAGAAAACGCAAGTTTTTTACTTCATAAAAATGACGGCCAAATATCTCAGGATCATTTACAGACCAGTTGCGGCCGTTTTTACCACTGATTGTGTCATTTCAATAAGTTAGAATGATTGTCTTTCGATTGGACTTATTTGTTAAGGGGTTCACAGTTTCCACAATATTCCTCCTCCGATAGAATCCCTTCAAAGAATTTTCCTTTTTTCATAGCCATAAGAGATTATTTCCTTAGCCATTATAATATATAATTAGCCCTATTATCAGAGCCTGTATTCAACTAATCGAAAAGTTTTACTAATACAAACGAAGGAAAATTTACCCAACACATTCCTAGTGTGTGAATGTAACTCATTTTATTTTCACAGAAATCCATTTAATCGGGGATGATTCTTCCTGTTATATGTTATAACGATTAATACAGGTATTAATTATTATTCAATTATCCGTATTGAAGATTTATTTTTATATGGATATACATAAACATAAAAGAAACACGAAAAATTTATACATATAAAAAAGTATATTTCCTTTGAGGATTCAACATCTTTAAACTACAGTCGTCCCTCGCAAAGTCGCGACGGCCCGGATCCACACCACGACCACTGCGATATATATGAGGGTCGGTATGTAGATATATATTGAAATTTAGAGAGATTTGACATCACTCGGCGTTTAAACCTACCGCCATTTTGCCTTATTGTCGGTCGTGCGTCTGAATACATGGTCGCGGCCGGAACTTTTTTTTGGGCCGCCATCTTGCTTTTTCTAAGATTTACCAGTTTTTTGTGTGAAAATTCTGCCATTGAGTTCATATGGGTACGTTTTTCAACTAGTCAAATATCTTTAAAACCACTGAATATTTCTCAATTTTAGTACCCCCCACATTGCAAAACGGGAGCCAGGCCGTCGTCGTGTAGTAAAAAAGATGTCGAGGGACGAAGACCGACTATATAGGTAAAACCAAAAATATTGTCCAAGAAATAAAGCGCTATAATATTATTTTTCTAATGATGAAAAAACAAAACAAGAACCCATTTTTTATGTTTGATGCAAGATGTTTTAGAGTATTTGGAAGTTTTTAATTCTTTTTTACCTATAAATTATTATATATGTTTTATCCAATAATCAAAAACACAAATTGGCTAAAGATTATTACATATAATAGTTACATGGAAGGGCCTGACGGTCCTGCGACTACTACTTGTGGGGCGTCCTTGAGAGGGACACTAACAAGCGTGCTCACAACACTGTGGACTCCTTGAAAGCTGTCATCATCCAGGCAGTGGCCAACTTGTCCAGGGAACAGGTGGCCATGCCGTTGGGAGGTTCAGGCACAGTGTGGAGGCTGTTATTGTGAAAGGAGGAAGTTGGATTGAATGAACATTAAGAGAAAAGTCATTTAAATTTGTGTGATATAAAAAAGTCAATTTAAAGGTCTTGTTCTTGGATATGAGTATCTTGTTTCCGTGCTAAAAAAAGTCTAGATTCACCTGCACACCCCTGTATATGTATAATGGAGCCTGTAGCCCACCGCCGCCATATAGACCCCTTGGGGGGTGCGATCGGATGAGATCGGTAGTATGACTCAAATGCACCTAGCATCGAGTTGATATAAAGTAATGAAAAGACTTTGCATGTGTGTTTTAGAGGACTAAATAAATATCCCTTATTTCAGTATGTATGTAAGTGTAAAACGTTGCAACAGTGAAAAACAAATAAACAACTATAAAACCATTAGTTCCGTTGTCGTGTCACAGGATTTATAACCCGACCTATTCTCAAACAATAGAGAATTCTTTGAGTGGGCGTGGCTCAGTTCGTTTAGGCCAGGGGCGCGGGAAGTGGGGGTGCGGGAGGTGCGGCAGCACCCCCTGGTAGCGGAGCTTCGAAACTGATATTTTTAAAGAGACGATAAAGTTATTTGTAAAGAAAGAAAAGGGAAAAAAATAAAAATAAATACACATATTTTGTAGTTATAAGGAGAGGAACTTAATCAGGATTTACTGGATAATATATATTTTTCCCTCTCCTTTTTATGAAAAATATTCACATCGTTGCTGTGTTAAAATAAGCAAAGAGCAATAAGCAATAAGCAAAGAGTCGAAAAACATGTCGCAGAAGAGGATGTCGTCTTTTTTTCAAAGCCTCCCAAAAAACAAACTTTTGAAGAATAGTAATCCACAGCCCAACGCATTGGACCAAGAATATTATCAAGCACTGGAGTGTCAGGACAAGGTTGCTGCTGCTGCTGATGTGATCCCTGTTAGCACTGCTGCTAGCCCTTCGCAAGATACTAAGGAGAGTGTCGTGGAAACAGGGACATCACCTCTGCCATCAGAGCCGTTTCAGCCGCAAGCTTTGGATTTTCCAGCAAAACAATTCGGAACTGAAACTTTTACCAGATCCTTCAAATCAGCATGGTTTGGAAAATGGAAGTGGCTGCATTACCTAAAGGATGTGGACAAAGCTTTGTGTTACACCTGCATGTCTGCGGTCGAGAAAGGTCTTATACAGGAGGAGAAGAAGAGAGCAGACGCGGTGTTCATTAGAGGGGGCTTTTCGAATTGGCGTAAAGCCACCAACAAATTCAGGGAGCATGAGAGATCGAAATTTCATCTGGGCGCCGTGAATAAAGTTGCTGCACTTAATAACACCCCAATCAGCACTTTACTCTCCGACGTGGTGGCAAAAGATCAGAAAACTGCCAGGGTCGTTCTGAACGAGGCGTTCAAGTCGGTGCGCTATTTGCTCCGACAGGGCTTACCACTCCGTGGCCACGACCATCGGGACGGCAATTTTTGGCTAATGATGCTGGATCGCACCGAGTCTCTTCCTGAAGCTCGCCAATGGATGCTGCGGAGAGATAATTGGCTCTCGGATACGATCCAAAACGAAATGATTGAGCAGCTTGCACATGCTGTGCAGCGAAAGTTGGTACAGGAGGCAAATTGTTCAAGTTACTTCGGGTTGACAGCTGATGGCACCACAGACATCAGCTCATCGGAACAGTTTTCCTGCCATCTACATTACGTGGATTCTCAAATGGGCAAACAAAGTGTTTTTTGGGGGTCTACAGTGCACCAGACTCCACGGCAGACAGTCTGTTCAGGTGCATTGTTGACATATTTTTGCGACTGAACCTGCCTATTGAAAAGCTGCAGGGCTACTGCTTTGACGGGGCAAGCAACATGGCCGGAAGAATAAGTGGAGTGCGGACGCGTCTGGCAGAACTTTGCCCTGGCTCATTGTTTGTCCATTGCTGTAACCACTCGTTAGACCTGGCATTGCAAGAGGTGGCGCGGGATGTTTCTCTGATAGCGGAAATCTTCAACTTTGTACAAAGCGTCTCCACTGTCATCCGGGAGTCTGCGAAACGAATGAGTCTCTACCAGAGCCTGTTCTCAGAGGGGGAACCTGTCACCAACCTAGCAGCGCTGTGTCCCACAAGGTGGTGTGTGAGGACCAGGGCTATAAGCAGACTGCTACAGGGTTACGGGCCGCTCCTCCAGACCCTACGCACTCTACAGGAGGACAGAACTGTTCGTGGCGAGACTCGCCATAAAATATTTGGACTCCTGAAGCAAGCGCAGAAAGCCA
This sequence comes from Caligus rogercresseyi, assembly GCA_013387185.1. NCBI lineage: Eukaryota > Metazoa > Arthropoda > Copepoda > Siphonostomatoida > Caligidae > Caligus > Caligus rogercresseyi. Next base: position 5,659,755 of record CP045910.1, read on the forward strand.
GAACAGCATACGGTCTGCTTTGCTGTGAAGCGATGTTTGGGCCATGCGAGACAGTGGCAAAGAGTCTGCAGGGTGACAACGCGAGTGTGTCCGGCGCACTTGAGTGCATCCTCGTTCTCAAGGAGCGCATGAGTAAGAATCCGATTCCTTCATTGTATAAGCCTACAATTATATTTGTGTTTTCATGACCAAACAAAATATAGGCCAATAAATAGGCCTACTAAGATATGGTATTTATAAATCATTCTGGCCTGAGTTTGACATCCCTGGCCTAAGCTATATATAAATACTGTATATATGACACATTCTTTGTTATTATACTTGTAGGTGCACTGAGGGGAGATAGAGCTGTGGACAAAATATTTGTGAAGGCCAAAGCATTCGCAGCTGCTCACAGCCTAGAGTGGCCTAACGAATCCAGGGTCTGCAGAACACCGTCCCGTTTTCGGGATACCGCCGCGGTGGAGGATGTAGCAGATTGTGCAGCAGAGGCGAAATGGAGACGGGAATTTTTCGAGGCGGTGGACCTGATGAATTCCGAGCTTGATCGCCGTTTTGACCAAGCAGGAATGTCAACAGCGGCAAGGAGAGAGAAGGTGCTGCTGGATTCTACCAGGGGCCTCGTGTCTGACAGTGATGATGTCAGTGCCCTTCAGCTGCCAATGCAGGATTTTGAGTCTATCGCCTTGCAACTGAAAATGCTGGGTGGCCTGACCAAGGACCAAGCATTTCACACAGTGAACGACCTGGGTCGCTTCATGGCAGCGCTTCATCCCCAAACTAGAGGCCTCTTTTCAGAAGTGGAGAAGCTTATCCATCTGTGCCTCTGTTTACCTGTGTCAACTGCATGCTCGGAAAGATCATTTTCAGCTCTGCGCCGCCTGAAAACCTGGCTCCGCAGCAAGGTCAGTCAGTGCAGACTGACCCACATGGCCCTACTCCACGTCCACAAAGATATCTTGGACGATTTAAATCTTCAGGATGTAATTGGAGAATTTATCCACCGCACTCCAGAGCGCAAATCTACGTTTGGAGTGAGTAAATGATGTTTACTTGAATGCTTACCTGAATGTTTCTTTAATGTTTTTTTAACTACCGTGAAGTAATACACCTTAATGATTGATGAATGTATTGTTTTGTTTAGGCCTATTTTTTTAAACATGATATATGGGATATGTGTTTTTATTTATATTTACAACCACCTATTTGACTCCAATAAAGGAGTTTGTCTGCACTTAAACTGTCAATCAATAAAACCAGTGTGCCTGTGGTTTATTGGTTCACTCAAAATGGAAGGCTGCGTGCTGTGTGCCACATTGTAATAGAGGCCTAATAGGTCTATAATAATAATAATAGTACTGTGATAATGTATTTATTTTTATTCAATATCAGCTGCACTGAAAAGCAATGCAGTAACTCTTCCGCAACAAAGGGGGAATTGGCAAGTCATTGGGTTATGCTATTTTCATGTACAGCACCGCCGAGTGCTTTGTGTTTAATTGCTATTTTCAGTGCCGTAGGTAGTGCTGGCAAGAGCGAGTGCATGAGTTGCTACCATTGATTCTGATTGCTACAGAAATGTTTGTGTTGTGTGTACCAACTCTTTGGTAGATTCTGAAAGAGTGAGTCAGATGGGATTTGCCATGCCCTAAAATTGATTAGAATGCAGGAAGTTGCATCTATAAAAAAACATTTCTGGGGGAGGGCCCCCAGATCCCCGTTCAAAAGTTCGTCCCCCACCAACAGCACCCCCTGCCAAAAATGTCTTCCCGCGCCTCTGGTTTAGGCGGTTTCCCACCATAGAGACATAAAGATAATGATGTGACAGCACTTTCCCCCCTTCAAAGGCAAGGAAAAAACGTCGCCGTCCTTCACTGTATTCTGTGGTCAAACTAACAAAGTTATTTGACCTAAAACGTTAAGTAAAGTAGCGGCTGCATAACAACATAAATTATTCCTTTTTTTGTCCCAAAAGGAAAAGGCCAAAATTTAGTTCTTCTTTAGTCCGGTAGGGGCGTGCTTTGATGCTAGAGCTCTTTGAAGAAAATAATAACAAAGTCCTTTATTATTACTTATATTTGGAGACATTTATTATCTTGAAAAAAGTTTTGAGTGTCCTAATCCCTTTAAACCGGTGTTAAATATAATTGTGGTGACGTATTTCATGGACTAGCGACATGTTAAAGAAAATAACCAAAATTTTGGCCATTTTTTTTGTGTATTTTTCCCTTGCAATCGCTACTTTACTTTAACGCGCTTTAATGTATTCAATGTGTTCAACTCTCAATGGTCAGGGCGGCGATGTTTTCGAATCCTTCGGAGTGGAGAAGGTGTCAAGCTTTGGTTTGCTACCTCCTCCTTATTGATAAGAGGAGATTCCTAGGTAGTAGTTCGAGCGACTAATTTACATGTTAGTATGCTTATTTATATGCACTCGGATGCAATTCTGTCAAACCAGTTTTGCTTTTCACTTAAATTCAACACTTATATTATAAATATATAATGTTCACTCTTACTTCTATTCTACATTACTATACTGAATTATACTTATCTTGTACATAAATATATTATATTCACCTTGCTGCAAATATTTTGTGGTTGATTGTAAAACCTTCTGTTGGTCTTCCTCACCCTGGCAGCAGCTGCTGCTCTTATAAAGTCCTACAAACATTTTGACTCTACGCTCAAAATCGTGTGTTGTCGAATTTGATGGCAAATATATCCCCTTACGTCGTCAGTAACGTCGTTGGATGCCCATTAGAGTGTGTCTTAGAATTTTGTTTTGCTCCGATCCTATCATGAGTTGTGGTTTTATAAGAACAAGAATTGCCTGCAATATTTTTTTCATCCATCAAAAATTCGTATGGCTACTTCGGTCAACACTTCCGGTTACTTATAAAACTCCTCCAAAAATGAGTTTTCATGCATAAGAAAAAAAATTCGTTATCTAATATGGGTATAAAAATACTTTTTTATTTTATATAAAAAATCGATTTGTTTGCTTAAAAATGGTGTTTGCAACATGGTTGTGGACCGTAGTAAAGAAATTCCTACATATAGCGTAAGGTAATATGAAGCGCATTTAAAATTGATATAAAATTTTTCTTTTGTAGTTATTAATTACGGGTTCTTCGAAGGAAAATGACTTAACTACGCATGGGCAGTTACAAAATTTGGGAAATGGCTAGCATTCCTTCTTACGACATAAAATATTTGTCAAAAAGTTGACAGATTCTATTGGTCATGAAGGACCATACAAATAGGATCAAGTGATAAAGTTGTGGGCGAGCTTTTGGAAAAAATGTCGGTTCTTTTTGACATTGCTCTATGCTCTTGTTATAAAAGTAAGAAAATTAGTTATTTTACCGAGAAAAATTGCACAATTTACTAAGACACACTCTAATGCCCATCTATACTTATAAAAAAAGAATTCCGTTCGTTTGTGCGTTCGTTCGTTCGTTTCCCTGTATCTCCCGAACGGGTCATTAGATCTTGACGAAATTTTCAGTGAATAGTTTTGAGAGCTCAGGGAGTTTTAGTGGGTTGTCAACTCCCAGAAAATTCGTCATCGACATGCTTATTTTATTCGCCAAAACGTTTTTTGCCGATTTTTTAAAATTTGCAAGTTAGATTTTGCCCAAATTTTCTGTGGATAAGACTGAGGTACTAAGACGTGTTTTTGTTTTATTGAGTGTTTCCCAGAAAATTCGTTTTCTACATGATTACTCAAAAATATTTTTCTATCTGTCCATGTAAGTTTTGTGGAAAATAACAACACTTTTTTATATTCAATATATTATTATATATATAATATTATTGCAACATTGTGCTAATCAAATTTCAATAATGCCTAGAGATGGAGAGGGATGTCATACCCAGCCTTAAGGAATACAAAACAGAAAAAATGGCAAAGACGATACAATGACGACTTTTTAAGGAGCTACTTCTAATAGAAAATAACATAGGTAGGCACTCTATGAAACGACTTAAAAACAACTTCTTTTTATGATGTTTAAATTCCAGCCTTAAGGAACAAAAAATCGGAAAAAAATGGTAATGAAGACCCAAGGACAACTTTTTAAGGAACTGATTTGATTATAGAAAATCACATGTGATTACATTACTAAATTATTCATCTTCTTTTTACGATCTTTAAATACCCAGCTTAAGGAATACAAAACGGAAAAAAAAATGGTAATGAAAAGCTATGACAACTTTTTAAGGAACTGGTTTGAATATGAACAGTCACATGCGATGATTTCACTGAAATTATTCGTGTGATTCCTTCTTTGTGTGATATTTAAATACTCAACCGTAAGGAATACAAAACGAAAAAAATGCAAGGAAGACCCAATGACAACTGTTGAAGGAACTGATTTTAACATGAAAAGAAAAGCGATGACATCACTGAAATTATTCGTGGGATTTCTTCTCTTTATGATGTTTAAATGTCCAGCCTTAAGGAATACAAAACGGAAAAAAATGGCAAGGAAGACCCTATGACGACTTTTTATAGAATTTATTTAATATGAAAAATCACACGCTATGACATCACTAAAATTATTATTGTGATTTTTTCCATCCAGACTATTGTCAGTTGGAAAATCCCGGGCAGCGCCGGGTAATATTCGCTAGTTCTATATAAGCGCCATGATCCGTCCATGCCCAATATCCAGTCTGCAATGTCCGCCAAGCAAGAAGAAGTGGTGACAAGGTGAGACATTTTGGTTTGTTTGTAAACAGGGGTACGGTTACTTCGATCTCCTACCTGAGCTAGAAACAAAGAGAAACCACACTTCAACACGGCCATCGTGCTAACATTCCTCCTCACAAACCTCTCTATTATTGTACTTATTATAGAAGAAGAAGGAAAAAAAGTATTCGTTATCCAGAGTGTTGAACATATTCATGAGCCGAGTCAGTGCTAGGAGCGACCACATTGATGAAGGAGCTCCCAAACGTCTCGCCTCCTCCTCCGATCATTGAGGAGGAGGATGAGACGGGGCAAATATAATGACTGGAATCATGCCACCCGTCCACTCCCATTCGAGAAATTTGATCCCAAGCAATGATGAATCAATGTAAACAATAACAATATAAGAACAAGGCAGGAGCACTCTGCATGACGAATACTTTTTTTCCTTCTATTCTATAATAAGTACAATAATAGAGAGGCTGTGAGGAGGAATGTTAGCACGATGGCCGTGTTGAAGTGTGGTTTCTCTGTTTCTAGCTCAGGTAGGAGATCGAAGTAACCGTACCTGTAAACAGCGGCGTGGGTTGAGGAGGTTATTAGCCGGGGGGTTTTCCCTTCAAAGGGTGCATCTGCCAAAATAGCACGCCGTTCGTCAACTGGTGCAGCCTTGGTGCCAAGGGTGCCAGAGCGAACTTCTGGCTTATCAGATTAAGCATAGATGAATCTTTCAACGTCCTTAATGAGATGCTATGGTGATGTTAAAAAGACACAAACCTCACTAGAATGTGAGGTACTTCCATCTAGCAGGGTGGCTTTGTATCCGAACCTAGGCATGTTGTTGCACCAAGGAAGGAACTAAGTGGCTAAGAGTGCCTAAGAAATAGTGGCCCAACATCTTCTTTTGAATAATACTACTTCTGACACAAAGGAAACCAGTCCATAAAATGAATTAATGTCTTTTGCATCATAGAGAGTATGGTGATCTCTAATGACTCACTAAAGCCACCCATTAAAGAACAATAAAAACAAGGCAGGAGCACTCTGGATGACAAATACTTTTTTCCTTCTTCTTCTATAATAGGTACATAATAGAGAGATTGTGAGGAATGTTAGCACGATGGCCGTGTTGAAGTGTGGTTTCTCTTTGTTTCTAGCTCACTCATTGTAACTGGAACTTAGAGACATAAATAATTATTTATATGTTTGGAATATTTGGTTCAATAGAACCGGTTGAATGTAAGTACGTATAATAATATTATATTTAGTCCATCGAAAATAGGCTCATATATATATATATATATATAAGCAAATCTTCCGAGCAATAGTATCAAATGAACTTTCGTTCGCTTGACTTGAACAAGGATATTATTAGATTCCCATCTGTATATTTCTTTTGTTTCTAGAGCATGATGTCATTAAGCGGTTTTTTCCGCCGGATTCAGCGGAAAAAAATTGTGAGCTTTGAGGAAACTTGCCCTTAAGAAATGCTGACCCTATTGGATTTAACGGCCATGGGTAAGGAGAGCCATTTATTTAGTGTTTAAGCCACTCAAGTGGATCAAATTCGTGGCCAAGTTTTATAGTTGGCGAATCTATTTTATAGTTGTCGTGACATAGAGGAAATCATTAATTGATTTGAAAGTTTGATGGTGTTTTGAAGAAAGTGAATCAGTTGTTAATTTGATTTATGTTATAGCCGTTGTTGCCACTTTAGATATATCAAATAATTTGAACTATTTGTGACAGTTTTAAATATATAATTTACAAAAAAAATATATTTTCTGCAAGTATTTGACTATAGCAATAAATTATATTTTTCAAATGTATTGGACTCATTTTTTGATTAAAGCAAATAAATATATAATTAAAAAATGATATATTTCTGCCCGTTTTTGGATATAGCCAATCAATTAGTATTTACTACTAATTTGGTGCAAATTTTGAATATAACAAATCAATATATATTTTGACAGCTTCAAAATGTATTCAATTAATTTATAGGGCGTGGGAATAAGTTTGCTCGTTTTTATGTACAAAAAAACGGTTCTAGGAATATTTGAATGAGACACTTATGGATATTAGCTAATTTTGCATCTTAAGAAGCACTCAGAGATGCCAGAATTTAATAACTTGTTCCTTTTGGCATTTCCAACAACTCCACAAAGTTTCATCCGAATCCGTTCCTCATTTTTGAATTATCTGCTGACAAACCAACAAACAAACCAACCAACCAACGCCAGTGAAAACAATACCTCCTTCGGCGGAGGAATATTATTATCTTTATCAGTGGTCTAACGCCAGTGACGTCATATGACGTCACTGGTTATTCGTCCTTTGAAGAGATTCCTCTCCATTTATAATTATTCTATGTGTAGTATATCCATTCAATAAAGGAGCTCTACTATTAAGAGATGTTATTTGCTATTCAACTCTGTCGATAAGTGGATCATGCCTTTGACTATCAGATTCGAGAGGAAACGATAGAAAACATATAATGTGTCGTAATAATGAGGTGAAAATCATCTTTATATAATCTGATATTGCGAAAAAATACTTTTTCTCTCTATCCCAAAGTGTAATATTTTTTCTCTCTATTCTTTCTGGCCTCCCGGGATTTATTTATTCTTTTCTACTTTGTGACGGTTTTTTTCAGGCGTGGGGAAGTACACTTGGCGTGGGAATTTACTACTCGCAGGTGAGATCGCTAAGGATAGTGCTGGACCAGTGCAAGTCTTTCATTCCTCATTGCAGCCGTCGCCTCGGTTTTTTCAGGTAGGGTACTAATACGACGAAGGTTAAGAGGTCATATACATATATACATGTTTATAACTGTGAAATCATAGGGTGTCAGTAATATTAGCGTATATACATATTACATATTATCCTGTGCACGCTTCATTGCACATATATATTTTTATATATATGACACTTTAACGCCTTCTTTTTATCGTGAGACTTATTAACGAATTGCTCCATCATCGCCCTTAGTGCAATGTTAAAGTAAATCAAAACATATGATATAGCCACGCATGGATAGTTTTGGCAGTAACATTAGGAAGTATTGGGTGGACTTATACCATTAGTAGACTCTTAGTGAAAATTTTCTCCGTTACATTTTGACCTGAAAAACCTCTAGTTTTTATTTCTTTCAATTGGAGTGGTTATATATATAAATCAGAGGGGGGATTCAGTACCACCGATTCGGTAGATTTTATCATATATTTACCGATATTGGTTACCATTTGGTAACGGCAGTTAGTGTAACCTGGATAGGAAGAAAAAAAGAAGGGAGAGAAGTGAGTCAAAATACTCCCTCCCTTCTCTTTCTCTTTCTATCCAGGTAACACTAACATGATTACCAGATGGTAATCGTATATTCTCATATCAAAAGACAATTTTTGGGGGACAGTACGTATTTGCTTATATCTCTAAAGTATAGCGATTTTTAGAACACAAAATATATCAAATGAAAGCTTGGTTAACCAGCTTAATATTTTGGTATATTAAATCATATCAATTTAAATCAAGGGTAGCAGCTGTGACGCCACAACAAAATAGTTAGCATTATCCCTGCAATTGCCACGTCGTCGATTCCCTTCCCTCACCTTATTATATGTTCTCCTTGGGCACAGGGGACAGATGAACAAGGATGTATGTTTTCTCTGCTATTGAAGGGGGGGAAGTAGCTGCTCTCTCCTTATCTTTATATCTCACCGCAATAACTCCCTACAACCCTTCTTCCTTGTATCATCCACTTGCTCTTGACTCGGTCATTGAATATATTCCCCTTCGTATTGAGTCGTCATGTGTGCAACCAGCTAAAGGTTCAATCCATCATTGCTGACGTCATCCTCCTTATAAGTGACAACTCCTTCACATTATGAATCCTTCCACATTATCCAGTTGTCAATTTTGGTGTCCACGGGAATGAAAACGTTCATTTCATATTATATATTATATATATATATATATATATATATATATCTATATATATATATATATATATATATATATATATATATATATATATCAGGCTTGTGAACGGAACGCAAAATTGAACGGCGTTCAGACGTTCAATGAACGGAACGCTGAACGGAACGCAACTTTTTTTTTAAACGCTGAACGTTGAACGCAAAATAAATAGTTTTGCGTTCAGCGTTCAATTTTTCAAACATTTCAATGTAGTTTTAATTAAGTATTTTTTTTGGGATATAAACAAGGGGATGAAAATTATAAGAAGAACTTATAAACTACTCTCCCAAGAACTCTCTATAGAATAGTAAAGCACTTTTTTAAATTTTACCCCAAGTGACAAATTTACACACAATTTTTTATTCATTCATTCTTATTACAAAATAAACAACTTATTTAGTATTTAGGTATGAAACTATTGTTGAAATAAGTTGAGATTAAGTCTGACTACGGGATATTTATCTGGGCTGTGGACTCGGAATCATGGATTTGCTCATTTTGATGGACTCGGATTCGTGGATTCGATAACTTAAATATTAGGACTCGGATAGGAGGGCTCGAGAGTTAAAATCTTAGGAATAGGATACGAGGACAGTATTAATTTCCTCAGCTTTTTTCATTTCGTCATGGATAATAATGACAGTCTACGAGCAAAAAAAAATATATTTACAAGGTTAGTTCCTGTACGCTTTCTAGTAATTAGCATAGTTTGGTAAACATTTTATGCTCGCACGTCACAATTGTATATGGATGTTTGATGACTATAGATGATAATTTATTATTTTGGCTTCTCCTGGATATAGCAGATATATAGATTTTTAAGGCGCCATGATGGTCGCGAATGTCTCAACCAAAGTACTTTGAGGAATGTAAGATCAATTCTTTGCACATTCCCATAGGCCAAGCGACCTAGAAACTTGTTGTTGTTGCTTTAAAAAAGATAATTTGACGCCATTGATCAGACAAAAAATTACCCTTACAACAGTTGCAGTTAATATTTTGCGTTTTGTTTGGTTCCTTGCATAAATTTAATGTTAATAATTGATATGAGATTAAGTTATTTCTAATGACGAAGTCGATATTAACTTCAATTTAATGTAGTAAATGGTTGATTCGTGTTTATATAATATTAAATGTGTTTTATATTGCAAAGATGATTAAAAAATACATCTCTCTAAAATAAGATGCATTCATATAATGTTGTTTTATAATATTAATTTGTTATATAGCTTTGATCTCGTATTTGTCTTGATTTATTACACCTTAAATATGATTATAATTTAAAATGTAATGTATCCATTACGGAAGAAAGTAGGGATCCAGTTACTCATACATCGAAGGTTTAAAATACTATTTTGCAGATTCTTAATATCGAACTCGGACTCCATTATTCGAAAATAAGCGAGTCTGGTCATCGCGACATTTTTTCAAATATATTTGATCTGAAGTTGTTTTTAATAAGATGAAAATAGTTAAGTTTATTTCATGCTGACTGGCGTGTTTGTCTTTTATATATGGAAAACTATTAATATAATGATTATTTGTTACTGGTTAGGAAAAAATATATACAAGTTGGGGTTGATCAGGGGTTCCCAACCTTTTTCTTTGGCGACCCCCTATAGAAAAATCTCCAGTCTGGCGACCCTCTTATGTAGTGAATATAGACGTTCTGTGGACCCCAGGTTGAGAACCCCTGGGTTAGATCCAGTCAACAAATTTATATCATTTGAAAGTCGGTTCGGGCTCATTTTTATTATAAACCCCTAAATAGTACTTCCATTTTTCAAAATTACACATTGTTATTTTTAAATATTTGAACGCTGAACGCTAACGGAACGCTGAACGCAAAAACATTGAACGGAACGCTGAACGGAACGCTATTATTTTTTGAACGCTGAACGGAACGCTGAACGCAAAAAAAGCTGAACGCTCACAAGCCTGATATATATATATATATAGACTTGTTGACATTCAAAAAAAGACATTTTTTCTCGCCATTTTGAAGAAAAGTTATGATATTTTTCCATGCATTTTTTGTGGCGCCAAAAGAATTTTTTATTGCGCTCATCAATTTTTGTGTCGAACGATTACAATGAACCACAAATCAACAAGTCTGATATATATATATATATATACCTATAGTATATCTTACTAATAAAAAAAGAATTCCGTTTGTTCGTTCGTTCGTTTCCCTGTATCTCCCGAACGGTTCATTAGATCTTGACGAACTTTCAGTCAATAGTTTGAGAACTCAGAGAGTGTTTTTAATGGGTTGCCAATTCCCCGGAAAATTCGTCATCGACATGCTTATTTTATTTCGCCAAAACGTTTTTTGTCGATTTTTTAAAATTGCCAAGTTAGATTTTGACCAAATTTTCTGGGATGAGACTTAGGTAGTAAGACGTGTTTTTGTTTTATTAGTTTTTACTCGATTTCTATATGATTACTTAAAATACGTTTTTTTGTCCCTGTCTTTCCCCCCCAAATTAAAGTTTGTAGAAAAATACTACTTTTTTATATTGCATTATCGGGCTAATCCCAATTTTAATCATGCCTAAAGATGGAGAGTGAGGTCAATCACTCACTTTTCTTGATGAAGAGATGAAGTTGCACTCCCAATTAAGTTTTTTCTTTTGCTGTTTTCCTCCATCATCGGAGATCAAACTAATACTCTGATATTCAGCGTTTACCATACATATATTCGGCACTTTATGACTTACAAATACTTTCTATTCACGATGTTTAAATGCCCAACAATAATGACACTAAACGGAAAAATGGCAATGAAGACCAAATTACGACTTTTGAAGGAACTCATTTTAATAAAAAAATCACATGCAATGACGTCACTTAATTATTCGTGTGATTTTTTTTTCCATTCCAGACTATTGTCAAGCTGGAAATCCCGGGCAGCGCCGTGTAATATTCGCTAGTATATATATATATATATATATATATATATATATATATATATTATATATAAATATATATAATATATAATTTTGTCGAATATATCTGAAAAAACCTTAGCATTTTCTGACATCATAATTATAAATTTATCTTTCTATCCTTTTTGGGCCTTTCCTATGCGGAGTTTCGTGCTCGGTTCCGAGGCGGGATCGTGTATATCTACAGCTACGTCTGCGTGGGAGAGTTCGTCGCTTTCATCATCGGATGAGTATGCTGCTATCCCATGGAATAGGTGAGAACCAGTCATATGGCTGAGTTTTAACTGAGATATATAATGTAAGTCTATGCAGCTTCAAGAAGTCCATGAGGCTACTACTAGTGAAGGGAGAATCTGACGTACTGTCTCAGATTTATAAACCTGATCCCTAGAGGAGACCCTGATTCTATAAATCTGAGTGAAAGACGCTCACTCCTCGTCGTCTCTCTTGGGAAGAAGATCTTCATGCTTCTAATGAATTAAGGCATTATTATGACTTCTTTCTTTGCTAAATATTTTGCAAACTACAACCTCTGCAATTTAGCTTCTTGACGTAATGAATATTTATAACATTAAACCAATTGTATATTAGTGCCGATTTTTTCTTGCGTAATGAGGCATATTCTTGGCAGGATGGCTGGCAGTCATCCTGTCGTCTTATTGCCTCAACCAACCGCCATTGATGTTCAAATTCAGCCCAATCAACCAAGTTGTAGCTTCTTTCAAAGGTGGGCAAATTCATTATGACCTTTCTTAGTTATATATATATACTAGCAATGTGCCCGGCGTTGCTCGGCAAGGTCGGCACAGCAATTTGCCGATTTCAAGAGTTTGTAGTGCGGTTTCAAAGCCGCTCATGTCCTTCCCCAGATGATCTGGTTTGCTGACAATAGGAAGAGAGAGAAAAAACCTGTTTGTTTAACTTTGAGCGCTCTCTGTGAAACTCTGCCTTGCTCGGTTAATGTCTACCTGGATTCATTTATTCTTCTTCTCCCTTTTTATTTTCGACAATTCATCAATTTTGAAGATACATACCAACATGCAGCGAGAAAAGTTCTTAGAAAAAAAATTCTTCAAAACATATTTATAAAAAAATCGCTTTATTAGTCAAATTAGTCAAAAAATGAAAAAGGCCATTTCTAGCCTAGTGTGGCCTTAAAGGCCTTTTATTTTTTTCTCATGTCCTTCCCCAGATGATAAGCGACGTGCATGCAAATTTTGAGCTGAATTGGCCCAGGCATGTGGCCGCCTACTTGTAACAAACAGACAGACAGACAGACAACTTCTACTTTATTTATATAAAGATAGATAGATAGATAGATAGATAGAAGATAGATAGAAGATAGATAGAAGATCATCTGCCATCTGGATTATTTCTATAAGCTGGAAGGGCCATCAAAGGCAATTGACAAGACTGCACGTAATCAAGTTCAGGGAGGGTGGCAAAGACTCTCTTTCGAGGCTCTCTAGATCATCTTTCTAGCTCCTTAAGCATCATCTAATTATAAAAATGATATTTTGTCACTTGTTTTTCTATTATTTTTATTTATTGTCTTTATTATTTGTTTGTATATAAAGATATATATATATAGTTCTAGGAACATTTGTATAAAAAACTATTATAAGAACTAATGATAAAGCATTTTTGTCCATAAATTATTGACAATAGGAATTTTGGATACAAACACTTTTGTATAAAATGCATTTTTAAGGAATATAGTCAGTAGTTGGCTTTAAAATGAAGTTTATACAAATGTGTCTTTATCAAAATTTCCTATTAACAATAATTCCTTATACTAAACTCCTTAAGAATAAGTGTTTTATACAAATATTCCTAGAACCTATACAGTATACATATATATATATTCAGTAGCCATGAAGCTGGAGTTGTATGAGATCTGAAATTCTCTTAGGATAATGATTTATAGATATTAGGTTGAGGAAGTCTCGAGGAGCAGTTAGAAGAATGGGGGCCCAGAAGAAAAAAATGGAACCAAATGGGCCAGGGTTGGACAATGATGACGCATGAAAAAAAATACCCCCAAAAAATATTTGCCCTGTCTAATAATATCAACTATAACAAGGAAATAATTTATCGATATAAATAGCTATTTTTTAAAATATTCAATTTATATGATAAAAGGTTTTGTCAATATTTAGGACACTCAAAATCTTGCCAACCCTTTGGGCCATTAATATGGGTCATTCCTTTTCTCTTTCTTGGGGCATTTCCTTCTTGCTCTATTTTCCCCTGGGTCATTTCCTCGGGACATCTGATTCCTCATGAGTCCCTGGGTTATATATTTATATTGATTTGCAGGTGCGTCCTCCGTGGCCAAGGGATTCACAAAGAACCTCAACTCCATATCCGGAGGCTGGGCGGATGAGTTCCTTTCCAACTTCCCCCTCATTGACAGCGAAGTCTTTGACACGAATCTGGACATTATCTCCTTCGCACTCATCTTTGTCCTGACACGTAAGAAATACTCTCCCATAACTCCCATTTAATCCTTTAATATAATCAGCCTTTGTATCATAGATGTATAGAAAGATATTCCGTTCTTTTAAAAAGTGACCTTTGACAACTTTTCGATGACAAAAAAAAAATGCTTTATAATCCGTCAAAACCACCCTCTTGTCCCGGTCAAAATTCCGGCATGTGGCAGCAGCAAGGCAACAAAGGAAACAAAATCATTCTGTTATGTATGATTTTTAAATAAATAACCCATTATTTGAAGAATCACATGTAATATAATAATCCCATGAGGAACTTTTTTTTCTATTTGTGAGTTCACTTTTTTAACAACTTTTTCACAAACAAAATTCAATGTAAAAATTCTTTGTTTCTGAATTATGTACAGCAATGCCTACCATTTGTAGTTAGCTTAACGTATTTAGTACTATATTTGTTTTAAAACATACAATTATGTCACTACCATAATTTATTTTCGACTTATCAACATATAAAAAACGTTTTTTATATTGGTTTTATTGTAAAGTATGTAATTTATATTTTATCAAGCATGATCATTTTCAGTTCCTTTAACAGTGGGTTCTCCCCCATCTCTACAGATATTGTTTTTTTTCAAGCAAAAATGTACATTTTATTTCCTGCTCAATGTGAACAAATTAAAAGGAAAAAGGCATATAAAAATGATTTCAAATCATGTATTAAAAAAATCTGAATTACAATATATATATATATATATATATATATATATTTGTTTAAACAAACACAATTCATTAACTACACAACCATACAGTCAAACCTGTGTGGACGGCCACCTGACTAGTACGGATTCATAGCGGCCAATCAAACTTTTCCCGCAGAGAAAATAGTTCCCTAACCTTCAGAGTGGCATTCTGCCTCTAAAGGCCTCGTGTTGGTTTTCCTTGATTGGTGGCCCTTATATGGGCCCTTAAATATGTGACCTGATCTGGCAAAATGAGTCACAGTG
Organism: Caligus rogercresseyi; assembly: GCA_013387185.1. NCBI lineage: Eukaryota > Metazoa > Arthropoda > Copepoda > Siphonostomatoida > Caligidae > Caligus > Caligus rogercresseyi. The sequence goes on from CP045910.1 coordinate 5,674,828, forward strand.
ACCCAAAATTCAAAATTGATGTTTTGGTATCATTGAAAAGAAGAGAAACCAATGATTAAAATGATATCTTGGTCAAAGCTGTATCTTAAATGGTTGTCAAGTTACATTCGTTTGAATTATGGTATCACAGCATCATTTTCTAATTGAAAAACCGAGAAAATCGCATTTAAAGTTTTTCGTCAGTTTTTTGTTGATATCTTTAACAATACATAGAATCCAAAGAGATGCACCCACTATTCAACAACAGAAATGTAATACAGACATTTAGATACTTGGGAAAATGTATTAAATCAGACTTTAGCTTCAAAATTCTCGGTTAAAAGAACAGGGTAGTATGCGCTAACAGCATTATTTTGGACATTCTTTTGTAATATTTGAGAGTTTCAACTCGTCATAAATAACCATTTAAGTACATTTCCACAATTACTAACACAATGAAACTTTAGGATATTAATTTTGAACATATTTTCTTTCATATGAGACCAAAAAAGAAAAAATGATATTTTTGAAGTGTTTTGACATAATCGGCCGTGTCTGAATAAATAGAACACCGACTTCCGACTCATTCCGGCAGATCGGGTCACATATGATTTTGTGTTTGTTAACATTCCATTATTTGAGGCAACGTGTTTTATAACATGTTGTTGTTTTGATTCGTTGAAGCAACTAGCAAATACGTGGAGGTCAGTCGTTCAGCGACTTTTTGATTGGAGTAATCATATATATATATATATATATATATAATACATAGATACACATTTTAATAATTAACAGACAATTTATAATTCCTTAAGTATATCCTTTTTAAACAGATAATAAAGTTAAAAAAATATAATAATGTTTATAATAGGGGCCCCTGTCAGAAATATAGGGCCCACCCAAATAGATAATACATGACGCGCAGAACGCAATTTTTTTCCTCATAAGCAAGGTCTTTATTTATTTCATAAATTATATACAAAGTTATATATAAACTAGAGGCATACATACACTCAGAGAGTGCAAACCTCCACCGTCACGGGGTCCTTATGAGCCTGCCGAGGCGGATTTTTCACGACTGGGCGGCGTAGAGAGCCGGGGGAGGGTTCCCCTCGACGGAAATTCCGAGAGGAAGACGCTCCCGGCACCCGATTTCACAGCACAGCGACATCTATTGGCAGAGTAGGCTAACTTGAAATACTTATTAGTATTTAGCTCATTTTGTATCTTAATTCTGCACTCAGAGATGCCAAAATTAAACCACTTTTTCCTTTTAACATTTCCAACAACTCCACAAAGTTTCATCCGAATCCGTTCCGTACTATTTGAGTTATCCTGCTGATAAACAAACCAACAAACAAACCAACCAACGCCAGTGAAAACAATACCTCCTTCGGCGGAGGTAATTATTATAAGCGTTCAAAGGACAAATTGTGTCATGAAAAACATAAATTAACAAGGTATTAAATTAAATGCCCCTTAAAGACCTATCAACTCAATATAAAAAGAACAACGATACACTATAATCTAATTTGCGACAAAAGGTGGGATAAACAGATTTTCTCTAAAATTTCACTAGGGGAAAATTAACTCAGGAAATGGTTTGGCACACTATGTTTAAAAACTAAATAAATGTATATATCCACACATATACATATACACATATAAACTAGTCTTTCCAATAAGTCAAATTATTAAGAGGAAAATTATTAAGCTAAAATGTTTATTATGTTTTTATTACGCAATTTGCTTTAATTTTTATGTATTTATCTATTTTATTTAGATAATAAACGAATATGAGAATTGATATATTTACATATATATATACGTTTTTTCATATAATTTGAGCCTTTACTATCGGAGAATTAACAAGGTTATTTATGGTTTTAATGTGGAAAAAGTTATTTTAATTGTGTTTGATAGTATGGGGAGCTTATATTTGGGTAAATTATCAAATAATTCATTTATGTGTCCAATAGAAAATGTCTAGGAAATAAAGTTCTAAGGGAAAAAATCGTTCATATAGAAGAGGAAAATAATGACATAAAAGAAAAAACCAGTTAAAATACAAGATGGATTGACTAATATTTGAATGGAAAAATGTAACGTAATTATGTCCAAACAAGTTAATTGCAAACTTCAAGGTTTTTATTCATTACTCAATTTATTTTTTTTTTTTTCTCTGCAGCAAGGCCTTTATTAGTCACATAAAAAACATATTAAAGCAACTAAAAGAGTGATAGAAAATTTTAAGTTTTACAACAACAATAAACATTATAGTTTATAATAAATTTTCTACTAAAAGGCCAAAATATCTTTACAAATACATACAAATCTAAATAACTAACATAATATCTAAAAAACAAAGAATAAAATTACGCGAAAACAAAATATTAAAGGTCAATTTAAAAAAAAAATTCCTTGCGGTTTTCATTGTCCTTGGAGTAGATTTTTTTTGTAAAATCGTAGCACCTTTTTCAAAGTATGGAGATGTCGTGCAGATTGAGAAGGGTAGAACTTAGTAACTTCAAAAGCATAATTCCATGAACTGTCCTGGGTTTTGGGGATTCGTAAGCGAAGAGCACAATACCTCGCAGCAGCGAAAATAAAAATTGCCCTCAGATGGTCAACATTTACTGGCGTGTAGCTTGTCAAATTTTTGGCAATATAGGCCTTACAGTTAGAAATTGAAGCATTTATAGCTTTGCCTTCGACTGAGATGGGCCTAGTGTATGGTTGCAAACCAAAAAGTAAAAATCCATTAAGGAAGCTGGGCCTAAAATTTTTGATAAAATCCTGATTCAATATAATAAAAGATTTTAATAAAGCTAAAACTGGACAGTCACTAAAAGCGTGAACACTGTCATTATAAGTTTTCCCGCAGTCCTTGCAGGGGCGAAAAAATCGAAGCAGTCCAGCAGAGATCTGGAACTGAGAAGTGAATGTTCTACTGTCAAATAAACCCACCAGAGATCGCATAATCACCTTATCCCATGAGGAAGGAAGAAGAAGGACTTTTTTAAAGTTATTTAGGATCGCCCGAGCATCAAGACATTCATCTGTTTTGGTTACTAATTTGAAACACCAAGGAGTTAAAGGAAGATGATGGGCAGCAGATCTATTCAAAGGAAAAACAAACTTTCCAGTATGGAAGATGGAGTCTCTCTTCAGGTCATGCAGTGTAAACACACTTTCACTAATGGCAGTCTTTTCAAGTCTATCCGGACATGGTAGGTTTGTAAAAAAGGGCGCCTTTTGGAAGTTTTGACGAATAATGTCGATGATCCCGCTCGAATCAAAACAAGGTGTTAAAGACCAGACAATTCTCTGAGCTGCCCCCCATTCCTTTGATACTCGGTCTACTGAGTCATTTGATAGAGTAGTGCCGAACATTAGGTGTTTAAAAATACTGGACTGACATATAAAATTTCTCCACTCTACATTGGGTTTGTACAAAATGTCCTTAAAAACTTTTATATATATTTTCGGTAAAATAACTTCTAGCAAGGATAACCCTCCGCCCAACTGAGCGCGAGGCCGCTTCAGCGCCGGAAGATAGCTCTGACTGAATAATAGCCTTAGCCAATTTTGTTCCTCTTTAATCGCTTTTTCAGCTACTGAAGGTATTGCAGTTGCCACGTATAAAATTTGAGGGATTAGCTGGGTGTTGTATAGGAGTATCCTTTTTTGTAAATTGAGATTTCTCCAGGATTTGCACCATTTTCTAACTTTCGAGAACCGCTGCTCATAATTAGAGACAGATGGTCCATCCCTCTGCCAATCAATGCCCAATATATTGACTTTGTCAACCACACAACACCCACAGATTTGAGTACATTTCATTGGGGACCAAAGACCTATTGGCAGAATTGAAGTCTTCTCTTCATTGATTTCTAATCCAGATGCTTTAGAGAATTTTCCAAAATAAGAGAGCAATATCTCAATCCTTTTATGTAGTTGGGCGTTTGAATTGCCTTCCACCATGAGAGTCACATCATCTGCATAAAAATCCACCAAATGTTTCTTCCCTCCAAAACTAATGCCAAAGCCCCCATACTTCCGAATGAGGGATCTGCAAAACTGTTCCATGGCTGCAGCGAAAAGAAGGGGAGAAGCCGGACACCCTTGTCTACAACTTCTACCCAAAACAATAGCACCACTATGAACTCCATCGATGCAAAGAGTTGAAGAACCATTGAACAACAGAGCTCTCACAGGATTAAAAAACCGTCTGGGAAGATACTTTCTAACAGCTCGTAAAATGAAATTGTGATAAATAGAATCGAAAGCCTTTGTAAAATCTACTGCAATAATTGCTCCATAAGTTTTCCTATCCCTAGTCAAATCTATGGCAGCTTGGATATTTCTTGAAATATCTGAAATATGTCTATTTCGTAAAAACCCTTCTGTTCATTTTTTAGCTTTCTGTTTAAAATTGGCTCAATGTGCTTAGCCAGGACTCCTGCTAATATACGATAAGTCTCGTTTAAAATTGTCAAAGGTCTCCAATGATTTGTTCGAGAACCATCACCCTTTTTTGGAATTAAGACGATCCTACCACGAGTAACCGCAGAAGGAAGTCTACCCTTAGTCTCCATTTCTTCTCCAAGTTTGCTAAGATAAGGGACAATGTCTTCTGAACATAAGGTAAAAATCTTCCCCTTTATATTGTCTGGACCAAAAGCTTTATTGTCCTTAAATTCTTTTTTTATATAATCTAAAATGGTATCATGACTAAACAAAGAACTAGAAATGATCTTCTTATGCTTAGGGAAACAGCTCCTCGAATATTCAAAAACTTTACGAAATTTTTCACAGAACACTCCAAGAATTGAATGAGAATCTGTCAGTATTTTATCATTGACAACTAATTTGTTGATCCTCTTAGCTGAGTCCTCTTTTTTAAGCCATAAAAACTGTCTACGTGAATGTGAATTTTGTTCAGCTTCTACTTTTAACCTCATTTCCTCTTCTGCAACTTCAGCAATTGCCAAATTGTTAGAGACGTCCGTTACTAAATGACGAGAAAATAACGTTCCTTTTTTTATCACAGACTCAATGTCATCCTGAATTTGCCTCATAATCTTTTTTTTGCTCTTCATGAAGCTTATAGTGGTATCTCGGACGATTCTACAAAAAATTCCATAAAGCCGACTACAGGAAAGAGAATAATCAAAATACATTTGCAGTCTTGCTTTCAGTTTTATTTTATATTCGTCTAACTCAATAACCCAGGATGGAATTCTAAAACTTTTCTTTGCAGTAGCAGTAAAAAATTCTAGATTGAGCATCCTATGATCAGAAAAAGGTACAAACGAATAAGTGGCTCTTTTTGTGCAAGAAGACAACTGAGGAGTCATCAGAGCATGATCGATTCTTGACTGTTTATCTCTCATCCTCCAAGAGTATTCCTGATCAGACCCTAGCTTTTTAACGACATCTACCAATCCTAGTTGGCGTATTAGTTTCGTAAGACTGAAATAATTCGGGTAGGATTCTTTTTTAGCATTCAGACTAACATTTAGATCCCCTAATAACAAAACTGGTCTTGGATCTAATTTTATGTTGTTAATTATGGATTGGTAGAATGTTGAGGACTTAACATTCGGTCCATATGCGTTTATCAAATTAACTTCTGTTTGCCTTGTAGTGACTCTAATCAAATGCCATTCACTTTTAGAAGAATATTCTTTGATGCATTCTGATGCTCCATAGGACTTTAATATGAATGTGAGTATACCCCGACGATTACCAAATCCAGTAAAATAAAGGAATACCCGGGAGGGACACAATAACTACAAGACCGAATGCAGGATGACGAGATTAAAGATCGTACATCTTGTAAGCAGATGATATCAGGATTAAACTTTAAGACTTTTTTCATCATGGCATGCCTAGATTTACGCTCTCTTCCACCTCTTGAGTTGAGAGAAACTACCCTTTTCATACCCATATTTCTCTTCATATCCTCCGACACCCCATCCTCAACACAGAGGTCAGTAGACGTCAAAGAGATCATATTATCACCTCTAATCATTGGAAAGAAGAAGAAGAAACAAAAACGAAAACACACGAACTAATCATCATTTCTGTAGACTTTTGAGGGAGTCCTTTTATCGGGCGATAGTGCCAAATCTACGGCTGTTCTCTTCGGGATTGACCCAGATCTAGTCCGATGAGGTAGAACGACATCCTCCAATGTATGAGTCTTAGCTAATCTTTTAAGTTTTTTGTTATTTTCAGCAGTAACCTCTTTCACACCCGGCAATGTGTTATTACTCATTACTCATATTAGTTGAGAAATATTGCAGGGACGACATTTAGATTGATAATTCCTTTTCAAAAACTTGCCTATGCATCTTAACTTTTGACTGTTGATACTTCTTCAATTGTCTCTATTTTTTCTAAGGCCATTTTTCCCAAGACTCTTTGTACTCCACTGTTTCTTCAAAGTAGTATTAGTCGTTATTGTTTTAAGCTACTTTTTTCCAATATCTTGGCAGCCATTTTGGAAGTATTTTACGTCATTAAAATAAAACTGGAGAGAATTAGTTTTCTTGGATGAATATCCAGTTATTACATAGGTCTTTGAGAGGCAATCATATAAGCGGGGCTGTAGGAATTTGGAACAATAATAGTGATGTCGTATGGGCGCAGAAATATGCAGAAACAATTAACTAAATAGCAAAAAATATGCAAAAAGGCTAATTATGCGAAGGAAATTAAGAATATGCATTCGAAGCAAAAAGTGAGGACTTTTTTAAAATTATTATAAAGAAAAGAAGTTCTATAAATTTTAGTTGTTCTGAATAAAAGTGACAAATTTTAGTTTTTTAAGTTGACCAAAAGTTCCTTTTGTCCAGATTTCATTCTTATAAAAAGAAGTAGCAATCTCTTCAAAGTTTGTAATAAAAAAATATGCGATAAATATACACAAAAATGTCATATATGCGTCCTATATGTTAAAAGGTCGTTGGATGTCCAGAAAGTAGTTGATTTACGAGATTCCTTGGGCCCAGCCTATCAGGTCACACATAATATTAGTAGTAATATTAGTATTTCTTAAATTATATACAAAGCTATATATAAATTATTTATAAACGTTCAAAGGACAAATTGTATTATGAAAAACATTACTTAACATTGTAGTTAAAAATCAAATGCCCCTTAAAGACCTATCAACTCAATTATAAAAGAACAACGATACACTATAATATAATTTGCGACAAAGTTTAAAAAACTAAATAAATGTATATATGCACACATATACATATACACATATAAACCAGTCTTTCTAATAAGTCTCCAAATATTTATTTACTCTCTTACTTAAAAAAAACAAAGAGATTGAATGGTTAAAAAGCAGACCCAATTAAAAAAAACAAGCCCCTCATATCAGGGTGGACTATAAAAGTAAAACAATTATCTAACATAATAAAAACATATTTTGTAAAAAGAGGTTTAAGAGTTTCTTTGGGTGAATTTATCATACTGTTGTATTATAAAGTTCAATGTTTTCAAATGTCGCACGGAACTGGAAGGGAAAAATTTCATAAGATTTCCCGCGAAGTCCCATTCCTGTCCACATATCTTCGGAATCTTGACTGAGAATGTCGAATATCTCGCTGATGTAGCTATCATTATTGCTCGGATGCTTGACGTTTCTAATTGAGTCCCATCCGTTAATGCTCTGGCGATGTACGCTTTTATACCTCGAAGAGTAATATTTATGGATTTGACTTCGTCAGCTTCGATATTTTGGTCGGTATCGACTCCGAACAGCATTGTTGCCCTTAGATCGGTCGGAGACGGCTTTTATGTTTAATTGTAAGAAATTCCTTACAATACTTAGAACCGGACAGTCGAAGAAGGTGTGTAGAGTTTCGGGGTAGAGCTCACCGCAATCTTTACAATGGTGGTTGTAAAAGATTAGGTCATTGGAGATCTGAAATTGAACAGTAAAAGTCTTATCATAAAAATGTCCAGAAGTCGAACGCATTATTCGATTCTTCCAAATAGAAGAAAGGTTTAGGAGTCGCAAAAACTTTTCACAGAGGTTATTTGCAACCTCATTGTTTATATCCCTATCTTTGAATTTCAAATACCATGGCAAGAGTGGTAAGTGACTTTTAGCTGTTCTTCTCAGAGGAAAAAAGAACCTCCCACTATCGAAGACGGACTTTGGCTTTAGGTCGTGCACAGTAATGCAATTTTCAGAAAGAGCAAGAAACTCAAGTTCTTCCGGACAAGGGAGATTAACAAAAAAATGACTCTTATGGCGGTTTCGGACTATAATATCAATTGTACTATTGTAGTCGTAAATGGGATTCCCTGACCACAAAACTCTTTGAACTGCAGACCATTCATAGGATTTCTCCTTTATGGTCGGGTTGGAAAGTAACGATCCAAGCATGAGCAAAAATATATTGAAGAATGGGTTATATAGTTCCTCCACTCCAAAAAAGGATTCTGGTTGAGATCCACAAGAATTTTACTATATATCTTTGGAAGAATATTTCCCAGGAGTGAAATCCCTCCTCCTAACTGCTTTCGAGGCCTTTTAACTGCGGAGATATATCTACCATGGAACAAAATCCCTAACCAGACATCCTCTTCTGCTATGGCCTTTTCTGCTACAGAAGGAACTGCAGTAGCCACATAAATTACCCGAGAGACAAGCATATTATTATACATATTGATTCTCTCGAGAATATTGCGAGACCTCCATTCGAAACAGTATTTCCTTGCCATATGGTTTAAATTCAACCAATTGGAAGGGCCGGGTCCGTGTGAGGTCCATTCTATCCCCAATATATTAGCTCTGTCTTTCATTTTACACCCTCCGACATTAGCAGAACTAGATGGTTTCCATAGGCCTAAGGGAACAATTGAAGTTTTTTCTTCATTTACATATAACCCAGACCTAACAGCAAATTTTTTCAAAAAGGAGAAGAGTATATCAATTCGCTTAGTCAACTGAGCTTCTGAGTGGGCTTCTACAAAAAGGGTCAAATCGTCCGCGTATAGATCCAATATATGTTTTTTTGTCCCAAGTCTTATCCCAAAACCATTATATTTTCGTTGTAAAATACTAGACATGACATCCATTCCAGTAACAAACAAAAGAGGTGAAACAGGGCAGCCTTGTCTGCAACTTCTCCCTAATCTGATGGACTCACTATGTATTCCATTTATGGATACAACAGACGTACCATTAAAGAGAAGTGATAGGGTTAAAAAAACGACGAGGTAAATATTTTTTAATAGCTTTTAAAATGAATGTATGAGAAATCGTGTCAAATGCTTTTTTTAAATCGACTGCAATCAATGCCCCAAAAGTTTTCCTCTCTCTCACGGATTCAATGCATGCTTGAATATTTCGAGAAATGTCCGCAATGTTTCTTCCCTTAAGAAAACCTTTTTGTTCTGGTCCCACCTTTTTGTTTAAAATTGGTTCTATTTGTCTAGATAAAACGCCAGCTAAAATTCTGTAAGATTCATTTAAAATCGTTAATGGTCTCCAATGATTAATTTTAGTTCCATTTCCTTTTTTGGAATAAGGGATATCCGTCCACATGTTAAAGATGAGGGAAGCCTTCCTTTCCATATATGATCCGAAGCTTAGTAGGTAAGGTATGACCTCTTCAAGACACAAAGTAAACACTTTTCCTTTTATACAGTCCGGACCAGAAGATTTATCATTTTTTATTTTTTTGTTAAATAGTCAGAAATAACTTCATGTGAGTAAACAGTGCTTTTTTTTTTTTGCTCGTGGGAAATTTTCTCTAGTTCCACCAACCACTTCTTGAAAATGGTTATGGAAAATATTTAAAATAGACTGTGAGTCTGTTATTGTATCTTTTCCAACAATAATTTTTGTAACTTTTTGTGTATATATTTCTTTGTTAGAATAGTTTTGCCTAAATTTTTTTGCAGCACTAGATTCCAACTTGCCATTTCCTCCTCTGCGATTTCTGAAATACGAAACATATTTTGGGTTTCCGTAGCTAGATTTTGGACAAAGAGAGAACCACTATTGGCTATTTTTTCTATTTTTTCCTGAAGGTGCCTTTCCATTTCCCTTTTCAAAAAAGACAAGGTTGTATCACGTACAACCTTAATAAAAATACAAGCTAGTTTTTGACAAGAAACATGCAGATTATAAGATTTTTTAAAATTTCGCTTTTAAAATCTTCCGAATCTAAAATCCATTTCGGCATTCTAAAATTCTTCTTTGTATGGACACCTAAGAATTCCAGTTCCATAATTTTATGGTCTGACGATGATTCAAACTTATAAAAAGCCTTATTAACAGTAGATAAAAGACACGAAGATATAAAAATATGGTCAATGCGAGAAGAATGAAGACCAATCTTCCAAGAAATCACGATTCGGGTTGAGCATTTTCATGGCATCAACTAGTTTAAGATCATAAATGAGTTTTAAAAGCATAGCTGAATTTGGATACTTTGGACTATTTTCCAAATCAACATTCAAATCACCTAATAAAATTAAGGGTAAAAAATCTTCTTTGTGACAATTAATAATGGCTTGATAAAAGGGAGAACATTTGATATTGGGACCATATGCATTAATTACATGGAAGTCAATACTCGAAGATGAAATGAGTATTTTGTGCCATTCACTTGTGAAACAATATTCTTTTTAATTATTGACCTACCTAATGACTTCAGAACAAAGGTGATTATTCCTCGTGAAATGTTATTGCCAGTAAAATAACATTCATAGCCTTAGGCATACAAGAAACACAATTGTCAGGACAAGTGGACGATACTTTGGAACGGATGTCTTGTAAACAAATTAAATCTGGCCTTTTATTTAATATTACCTTCATTAATGCATGCCTGGTTTTCCTATCCTTTCCTCCTCTTACATTGAGCGAAATGGCTCGCCTGATTCCCAATTTTTTATTTTCTATAGAGTCTTTACCGGAACTCTGCCAAAAATAATCTAAGTTCATCTGAACAAATTTATGGTTTATCAAAGAAAAAGCCATTAATATTTTTGTTTTGAGCAGAAATAGGGATTACTACCTCTTAGACAATTTAGGTGATGAGCTGAGTATATATTCAGAACCAAAGAAGCTTCAAGCTCATTGAGATTCGAAGCTCTTCGCTTGTTTTCCTTTAGGAGGAGAGAGGTCATGCGAAGGCTTGTTCCTCTTTCCGACAGACATAGATCTAGTGCACTCTTTTATAATTTTTGTCATGTCCAAATGGGACTTAGAAGGCTTTTTAGAGAGTTCCGCATTAGTGTCCACGGACAAACTCTCAGGCTCATTGTTCTCAGTGGAAGAGAGATCTCGAGCATTAGGTCGAACATATATATTATGTTCTTTATTCGAGTTATTTAGGGGTAGAACAATGGGACCAGTCTCTTTCTCTGGAACAGCGCTATTTTGAACATAGGAATGAACAACATTATTTGGGCTATTATGAGCTGGAACTCTTATCTTGCTCTACAGAAGAGCAGTTCTCCTTATAATTGCTACTTCCCTTTTCAAATGGGGCAACATCTTCAATAACTTCCAAAGAATGTTCCGAGTTATGGCCCGTGTGTTCTTCAGAATAGGCAGTCGCTACGGGGTTTGCAGTCCCTACATGGGAAACAACTGTTATTTCATCTTCAATAGCTTCTTTCTGAGGGGATTTGTCATTGCCATTTGTAGAAGTTGTGTTACGCTCTCGAAGGGTCTGCTTAAGAGCTGTTCATAAAGGAATGTTTTAACTCTTTCATTAGGACAATACTGTTTCATGAGGCCAAAATTAAAACATTTTTGGCACTGTAATTTGACACTCCTGAATTTGAGTTTAATCAAAACTCCCTGTAGAGGCACAATTTGTGGGATTGAAGCGGGGTCTGCCACAATTTCAACAATATAGTCGCTATCTCTCCACAGATCTTTGTAATGGACATATTTTTCCTCTGCTATCTTGTCAATGTGTTTTTTGTGGGTAATGATTTATAACGTCCCCAAACTGCTTCAAAAATTAAACAAGTCTGGACTCATCTACTCTTTTAAAAGTATTGAGTAACGTTATCTTGAGTTTTTTCTTTCTGTCAAGAGTTATTCCCTTTAGACCTTTTAAACGAAACGTTATTTCCTCAATAGAATTATAATCGTTTTTTATTCTCAGTGTATGTTCTCTTTTTAGATTTTCTAGACGGCTACGAAATTCAATGGGATACCTAGTATAAAAAGGTTAATAAATTGGCTGAGTTTCGGCCTGAAAATTGAAAATCTAATGCAAATAACATATTATTAAACCAATTTCAATTTTTTTTGCTGAAAATCATGTGATCAAAAAACACAGAGTCATAAAAGGCTGTGGATGATTTTAATACCGACTTGACATAGAAAGAGAAAAAAACTAAAAACATAGAGACATCTCTCTGGCCTCTCTTTTATTATAGGATTAAACCTCACAAACCTCTCCCTTTTTCATAACAAAGCTGTTATTATTATTATAATTTAATTTAAAGATTTAATACTATAATAAAGAGAGGCCAGAGAGATGTGTCTTTGTTTTCAGTTTTTTTCTCTTTCTATGTCAAGTCGGTATTAAAATCATCCACAGCCCATAAAAATCTTATTTTGTATATAATATTATATACGAAGTTGTGTGGCTTCATCGAACTTAGCCCACCATATTATTAAATAAATCTAACATTGTTATTTATTTAGTTGGTGTAGGTATTAGATATACAGGCAAATCGTCTAAGTGATGACATCACATTTTTTTATTTTTTTATTGGAAATATCCCTCTTTGTTTACATGAGTTCTGCCCCCACCTGGAGCCCACCATTTTATTTCCATATCAAAGATACTACTTCATATTTTGCCTATTCATGGATCAGCTTTTGTACCATTGGGATTTTTATGGCCTATGCCTCTAGTAGGTTTTTCTATTACAATGCTAATGTTGAAGTAGAATTCCTCTCTCTCTTTTTTCTCTCTCTCTAAGTATTATTTTTGAGTGTGCTACAGCACTGGTGTTACCTGCCGTCAGAGATATGCTTATATCTATGTGGTTTCACCAAAGAAATATTAAGACATAGAGGGCTATTGGATTCTTCCGAGAAATACACGTCATTGTGTCCAGAAGTCAGCTGAATGACGATGTTGCTTCGCTGCTAATTGGAGAGAAAAACTAAGGTCTGTATAATAAGGTCTGGGCAATACAAAAACAAACATGTAATCCTAGCAGTATAACTACTCATGACGTCACTGGAGAACGATTATATCTATCTATCTATATATCTATCAATCTCTCTATCTATTTATAAATATATATATATGGTTTTAGGAATATTTACATATATATAAAACTTATGCACAAAGAAAATCTGTTAAAGCATTTTTTTGTTGGGAATTATTGATAGTATAATTTTTGCTTTATCCTTTCCTTTATATATGAACGAAAAAGTACTCAAAATGGGCTCAGTTTATAAAATAAAACTAACCAAATGTGCTCATTAATGCTCAATAAAGCTGTTTTGACTGATAAGCTGGGCCCAAAAGTCAGTAGTTTCCTTTAAAAATGCATTTTATACAAAAGTGTCGTTAAGGAAAAATTCCTTCTATCAATAGTTCCCAACAAAAAAATGCTTTATCAGATTTTCTTTGTGCATAAGTTTTATATATAAATATTCCTAAAACCAATATATATATTTATAGATTGATAGAGAGATTGATAGATATATAAATGGATAGATATAATCGTTCTCCAGTGACGTCATTGAGTAGTCACACTGCTATATGTTTGTTTTTGTATTGCCCAGACCTTATTATACAAACCTTGAGTAGCTCTCTCTATATCTTTATATCTCTATGGATTCTTCAGAGAAATACGTCATTGTGTCCAGAAGTCAGCTGAATGACGAGTTTGCTTCGCTGCTAATTTGAGAGAAAAACAATCTATATCTTAAATTCTCTATGGTTTCAACCTGAAGGTACAATTCAAGCTCTCTCTTGATTGAAATTTTAAGCCGCCCTGAAGGATTCTGTAAACAAAGAAGGTTTGCACAGTTAATTTCGATCGGAGCCTATTTTCACATAAACATATATTGATATAAAGGCGGTTGCTACTCGGGATTCGTTGTGTGTCTGAAAATGTATACTGCATTCCGCTAAAGTTATTCTTCAGAACAGGGCATATTCATTTAGGATTCTTTGCAAGGGTCCTGAATTTTATTACATTTTATTTTTAATCTATATAATTTTTCGGAGATGACTACGGAATGTTTTAACCCAAGAAGAATATAAATAAGGTGAGTCAAAGAGGAGATCTTTGACTTATGCTCGTGTTCAAAAGGGAGATTTTTGTGACGTCACTAATGCTATAATAAAAAAACATTATTTTCTTAGTGCTATGATTTAGAAATTAGCTCTCAACTTTATCTCTCAATTGAAAATATTTCATAACAATATTGTTCTGTGCGAGTATATAGAAAAATTGGTTATGTAAATGATTTATGATAAATATTTATTATTTTAAGTAATTAGCAAATAATAATTTCAAACCATAAAAATTATTTTTTACAATCAAGATTTTCATTTATTTGAAGGAATTTATAAATCACAATAATAGAATTATACATATGTACATACAAAAAGGGGGAACATAACAATATGAATTACGCTAATTAGTAACCTGGTCTATGTGCTTAAGTTTTCACTAGCATTTTTTAGTTTAAGTAGCTTATTAATAAAATGACTCAAATCCGTGTTATTTTTTTTACAAAAGCAATAATAATTTCTTTTGACCAATTTGGATATAAATTGATCAGTAGTTTTAAAAGTCTTAGAAAAACATGTGGTCTTTATCAATTGCGTTTTGATGGCTATTATAAAAAATTGGAAATAATTTTCTAAGAGGTGGCAGAACTTCAAAAATCGGGAGAAGGGGCGGTAATAACTCAATCCAAGGACTTTGAGCTTCTTCAAATCCTTCAATGTTACTCGTCTGTTTCCCCAAATTTGGGCGGAGGTCTTTAAACTTCCTGAGTATCCAGCGATATAGGAGAAACCCTCGTTGGAACAGTCATTGGAATTTTTTCCTGTGTTTGCCGACTAGGCAGAGGAAGGAGTTTCCGTGAGCGCATGTACTCAGAGGACTGGGTACATATGCTCCGTAGAATGAGGGCGGTAGTTACATCCTCTTTTGAGTAGCCACGATAGAACATTGACAAAGGATTAATTAACCTTCTTGTTTGAATTCGCTGTGTAGCTCATTTTCAATGAGGTTCTTATTAAAGTTTCCTTAAAGTTTGATGAGCTAAGTTTGAGGCACTTAGCTTTGTAGCAGGACATCTTCATTTTCGTGAGTGAGAGTTCTTCAATCCTTCTCACTAGTCAACTCACATTTTTTTTGCCTTCACAGGCTCCCTGACGAACCTGTCTGAAGGACTTGAACACACTTGAGGAGGGTGATCCAGGGATGAAGAGTGAAGGAACAGCTTGAGACATAAGCTTCTTCTTAGCAAAGATGCCAAGAAGCTCAGCCTCAAGGTTCCTTGGAAGTCATCTGGAGTAAAATGACGATCGCATATCTTCGCATTTTTTAGGCCAGACCTGTCAGATTTTATGCATCGTGCAATCCACAGACGTTGGATATTAGAATCCTTAGTCGAAAGTGCAAAATATTGTGCATCTTGAGGATTAGAGCAAGAGGGGATGGCACAAACACGATTACTTCCTCGAGAATATGGCATTTTCACTTTACAATACAAACTGAACTAGAATTCAAGCGTAGCACATGTGACGTCCCAACAAAATAGTCAGCTGCCGCCCTGCAATTGCCTACGTCGATTTCCATTGCCTCACCTTATTTATATTCTCCTTGTTTTAACCTTATATAGAAGATGTATAGAAAAGGAATTAACGGATAAATCATGCATTTCTCATTTTTCATTAATATAATTGAGTTATTTTTGCCCTGTCGTCATACATTTCTCATTTCTTTTTTAATATGATTTAGTTATTTTGGCCCTTGGCGTAAGGGAGTCTTCCATTCTAAACAACGTTCTAACGACCGTGAATGTGTGCATCGTACTATTCGTTTTCATCGCAGGAGGGATTTACGGTAAGAATGGCAATTGTTCAATATATATATATATATATATATACAGTCGAACCTCGCGTCTTCGCCCCTCGACATCTCGCAGTTCTTTACTACGCGACGACGGCTTGGCTCCCGTTTTTTCACGGGAGCCAAGCGTCCCCATATGAACTCAATGGCAGAAGATATTTGAGGTTGAAAACTGGTAATCTTCGAACAAGCATGATGGCGGCCCCCAAAAAAGGTCCGGCCGCATAAATGTATTCAGACGCACGACCGACAACAAGGCAAAATGGCGGTATGTTTAAACGCCGGGTGATGTCAAATCTCTCTAAATTTCAATATATATCAACATCGCGACCCTCATATATATCGCAGTGGTCGTGTAGTGGATCCGGGCCGTTACGACT
Organism: Caligus rogercresseyi; assembly: GCA_013387185.1. Classification (NCBI taxonomy): domain Eukaryota; kingdom Metazoa; phylum Arthropoda; class Copepoda; order Siphonostomatoida; family Caligidae; genus Caligus; species Caligus rogercresseyi. The sequence continues at coordinate 5,691,300 of CP045910.1, forward strand.
TTGCGAGGGACAACTGTATATATATATATATATATTCAAATCCTTTTCTTTACGTCATTGATTCATGATAAGAAGTTGAATTAAATAAGCAAATATTTAATAATGTTTGTTGAACTTTAACCATTTTATCACTCCCTTAGATTATGAAGTCTTTTTTTGTTTGTTTAGTTTGATTGAATGTGATGTAATTTTACTCAAGTAGGTAGAATGTATAGAAATGAAGGTGATAACAAAAGGAAGATAAATTACTTTTGCAGGAAAAGGAAAATCAGGCGTGTTGACGTTCGCAAAAATTGTCGTTTGTAATTTACCTAAAGTTATCGTTCGTCGTTCGTTTTAATGATTCAATCGTTCCTTTGTCTTTCAAGATTCTACTCATGAAAAAGTAAAATATTTTCCTTTTTTTGGCGCCAAAAACGAACGTCGAACGTTAGGATTTTTTTTGTAATCCTTCGTCGTTTAGGAACGATGACCGATTACAAATGAACGACAAATCAACAAGTCAGATATATATATATATATACAGGAACGGAGTGGGAAGAATTTATCCACCGGGACAATTATGCCCTCGTCGGCCTTATACAGGCCCCAATATGCCATTGGGAGGCTGTCAACGGCTGTTTATGTTTTTCTTGAGGCCAGCGGCCCACTGAGAATAGTCCCGGTACTCCTGCTGGCTACTCTGCCCCTGTATATATATATATATATTCAATTTTTTACCATCTTTGTTAAATACTAGGAAGAGTGGTACTTAAGATGTGTGTCCTTTCGTTTTTAAGACATCTTCGACACCTACGGCATTTTCAATTCCTGAAAAATACAATTTAACCTTTGGTCACCCGTCACCAGAGGCCACTCCTCAATAACAAGCCCCAAATTTGCACCACAGTAAAAAGTATAACTAACCTCCTGTAACGAGAGGGGGCCACCCTTTCCCAGGATCACTTTAAATAGGTTCGACTGTAGCCAAGGAACTCAATGAGGGACTCACTTCCACGAAGTGATTGGTGCAAGGAAACGACAAACAATAAAAATAGTATTTGGTATTACAAATAAAAAGGCAGGTTTAAATTGTTGTTAGCAATAACTACAACAATTCAGAGAATTCGTCATCCTCTTGAATAATGTTATAATGCTTATTTATATTCTGTCGGATATTGCAATTTTATCGAACCATATAGGCAGAAAAAAGGCACAATAATCCAGTGACGCAATGCTAATGAAATAAACGTTTTTAATAATCAACATAACTATGACGTCACTGGTATTTTTTGTATGATTTCCTTTCCCAATATTGTATTAATATGTAGATCATTGCATGGCAGCCATTTTAACTATATTTCTAGTTGGTTGAATGATTCCCTTCAAGTTGGGTATCCAGTTATTATGTATACATATATGTAGGCTGTGAGGCGTGCACACACAGAGAGAATTAATGGGGATATTTTCTCAAATCACCTATGTTTACAAATTTAGGTTGTTGTGATGACGTCTCACACAGGCTGCCAACTGTATTCCTGGAAGAGTATTAATAAAGCCAACCTATTAAAGAAAAGGAAAAGAAAGAGAGAAAGAAGAGGAAAGAGTGATTGACGCCACAAATCAACTATCGAACGTTATCCCTATTGTTGTTCATTTCTCCGAGCCCCTTTTAACTTTGAGCATTGTTCTTATTTTCATTAACTTATACATCAATAAAGGATTGAGTTATGTATATATAAATAAATCTCATAATAGGAATATTTTAATATAGGAATAATCAGTTTATTCATAGGTAACAATAGGGATAACGTTCGATAGTTGATTTGTGACGTCAATCACTCTTTCCTCTTCTTTCTCTCTTTCTTTTCCTTTTATTTAATAGGTTGGCTATATTAACACTCTTCCAGGAATACAGTTGGCAGCCTGTGTGAGACGTCATCACAACAACCTAAATTTGTAAACATAGGTGATTTGAGAAAATATCCCCGAATTAATCTTATAAGCATGCTCCCCCCCCCCTCCTTCTCTCCTTCTTCATCTCTTTAGTTTCAGCCCATATGAAATAGGAGTGATTGAACGCAATGATTATTAATAATACTTTCGTCATTTTGTAATAATATATCAAGGCTGGGATAAATATGGAGGGACCAATAACAAGACTGATTGTCAATCAACCTTTTATATTTTATTTCATATTTGCCACATCAATACAGTGTAATATAAAAAAACACTAACTAACAAATAGAATAAATAAATTAAAACTCATTTCAACAGTTGCATAAAACAAACAATAATGAGTTCAATCGCTGGATATATATTTTTGCCATCTCTCTGGCAATGTGTGGATGCCTGATAGTTAGTTAGTAATTATAAATAGCCGATTACAATAGACGTAATACAAACAATAGACACTAAGGTAAAGAGCACAACCAGACAATGTTGGGGACTCTGATGTGTGGATGTCACGCGCCAATATAAATTCTCCAGAATTGCTTTGAGCAAGTATTTTTTATTGCCTATATGGTTCGACAACAACGTTACATTCGACAAGTTATAAATAATCATACTAGCGAGTAAATTAGTCACTCGAACCTAAGATCTTATCAATGAGGTACACCAAAATTGACCATATATACTATATGTACATCTCTCTTCTCTTCCTACTAGCCAACTTTGACAACTGGAGCATCCCTGAATCCTCTCTCAGTTCGATTTATTCCTCTACCTGTACTCCTTGCGAGGACACAATCTGTGAAGGCTACAACACAACCTGCGGCGGCGGGGGATTCTTCCCCTTCGGCTTCCAGGGCATTGTTCAGGGCGCCGGCACAGCCTTCTACGGATTTGTAGGCTTTGACGTCATCGCCACCCTTGGCGAAGAAGTCATCAACCCCCGTCGGGACATCCCCCTTTCCATCATCGTATCCCTAACCGTCGTATTCCTCTCATACTTTGGCATCTCCAGCATCGCGACCCTCTGCCTCCGTACTTCCTCCAGACCCCGACGCACCCCTCCCAAAAGTATTTGAGACCATTGGCCTCCATGGGCCGTCATCATCATACAAATAGGAGCCTTTTTTGGACTCTTTGCAAGTCTGCTAGGCGCCCTTATCCCACTTCCCCGCGTGATTTGGGCCATGGCATCGGATGGGCTCCTTTTTAAGGTCCTTTCTCGGATTCAGCCGCGATTTAAGACGCCCATGATTGCAACAGTCCTCTCTGGCACGCTTGCCGCCATTATGGCGGCTGTGTTTAATCTGAAGGCACTTGTGGATTTGATGTCCATCGGAACCCTACTGGGCTACACCATGGTCTCAATTTGTATTCTTATTCTGAGGTAAGATTTTTTTATCGTCAAGGATTAGTGGAGACCCCCTGTAGACCCCTTTTTTGTCTGTCTTCATGGGTTTTCTTTATATATAGGGGTTAAAGGTATCCGGAAGGGTCTGGAACGCCGTAAAGGATCCTAGGTGGATACGATGACCCAAGACTATGCCAAAAAACACACAGACGGAACTTAAAATCGTAAAGAAAACTAAACATTCTTGTCTGCGACATGGAATCATGTTTCAAAGAACATGTTATATCATATTTGGATGTAATCAAATAGAAAGACGTTCAGATCACATAAAAATGCTGAGTTCCGGCGACCACTTTCACTCCTGCTTATGTAGACAGTTATACATATTTTAGGCCTAGTAAACACACTAAGTATAACTGGGTATTATATACACATAATTGACAGTCGATTGACGCTGCCATAAGTTACTAATAGAAAATATATCAAAAATCTCATAATCTCTGTAGTTTTGGTTTTGTTGGTCGTTTCGCTTATATTAACTAAGAAGCCTGTAGTGGTTCAGCGTCATGTATATGTTCCTCTGATCCTCTATATCCTCATTGGTCCCGATTTATGTCAATTAGTCCTTGTTTTAAAGCTTGTTTATCACGAACCAATTACTTCTGATCCATTATAGGTCATTTACAAACCAAAAACCCTCAGCTTATAGTTTTTTACTCGAGACTAAACTCCCGTATTTCTCTTCCAAATTATACGTATAGCTTCGGCTTTATCGCTCTATTCCTTTCTTGCGGCAACGGGTATGTGTTCAATAAGTCTTCTTTTTAAATCCACATGGACCAATAGGGGCACATTATTTACGACATTTATAAAACAGCTAATTGGGTCCCCGAAGCGGACGACAGCTGCAGGTACACGAAGTGGGATGTTCTCAGAGCCGATGTTAAAATCATCAAGTGTGTTTAGCCTTATAACAATGATGTGCTTGACAAGAGGGAATTGAATTAGAATAATGGGCTTTTGACGGCCCGGGCTGCAGGCCCAGGCTTTTGGGTGGCCCTACAGTTGTTATGTGGGTGGGGGGGGGGGCACAGTTGGTCCATTCATTAAAAAATCGGGCCCACGGGCCTGGCTTTTGAGATGTCTTACCCATGTCTGGGCCATCGTTTATGCTATGAGGAAAACTTTTTCGTTACTATCAAATACAAAACACAGACTTACAAAAGTTAGATATTTTCACAGGGACACCCATTTATACAAAAAATCCATAAGTCGTTTATATTGACAGTAAGAAAAGGGATATCTTAGCCATATCCTCTGACAAAGGCCTCTATTTAACACCTATCCATTAAATGGCACCTCACTTTCAAAGGACAATTCACTGTATTAACTAAATATTTAATTAGAGAAAATAACACTCTCAAGGAATAGTTGGAATTAGTGTTTTCTAATGAGGTATTATTAGTGTTGTATTGTATATAATCCTTCTATTCAAAGGAATGTAATAATTAATTATTTAATTAGTGTCAGTATAAATAATTATACATAAATGTCTTAATTTCTAATGAGGGATAATTGTGGCATATTTTGATCTTAGAGATAGAATCTATCTCTATGATCAGCTTACAATGACCTAGGTCAAATTACTTTGTTTATATTGGACACAAAAATACAGATGAACAATGTTTCTCTGCTATTGAAGGGAATAAGCTGCTCTCTATATCTTTATATCTCTATGACTTTAGCCCTGACATCCAGAACAGGATTATATATACTCACATATGTGGCCGCCTACGGCGCCCAATTGTTCACCTTTCGGGTATGGGTAGGTTTTGGAGCTAGTTTGTGAGTGAAACAGACCTTAAAGAATATAAGAGAGGAGAAATAAAATAATTTTCTGTTTTGTACAAACATTCCTCATAAAAAGTTTGACTTTGTACAAAGAATATGTTTTAAGTCACATGAGATGCTTTTTTCCTTTCTATTTCTCTAACTCCTCCTCCTCCTCCTTTTCTTTTCTTTTTTCCTCTCTTTACCTTGAAAAGTAGATAGGTAGTAAATCAGACAAGGTCTGATTTTTTCCATTTCTGGTCCCATCACTTTGCAAATAGTTTTATTATGTCCGTCTTGACCCAAGGATCCATAGGTACCTTCAAAGTTCAAATTTGACCATAAATATGGGAGGAGATAGCGTGCGGACATACAGACGGACAGAGATTGGTGAATTAATATATAGATTATATATATATATATATAAAGAGAGAGAGAGAGAGAGAGAAAATCAGTTTTACTATCAAAAATTTTACCAATTTTTTTATTTTATAAAAAACTTTATTTTGATGTGAACTTATTACTTAGAAATATAATAGTTTTCGTATGTAATACTAGTAATTTTTTCTTCAAAATATGTAATTAAAATAAGTTAAATAATCAAGTCTTTCCACATATACTTCATTTAAACATAATTTAATATTTTAAAATGACTATTATTATCATTTTGATCAATTCTTGATGTTGGAGGCTTGAGAAAGTTATTATTATTATTATTACTATTTTATAAGTCTTCCACGTTCCTCCATCACCTAGAGAGTGGATTTTCTCATTGCCGATAAGGATGTCCTTCTTCTGCTTGTATAAAGGATGTTCGTAGGTGGTCAGCTTTCGACAAATTTGCTTCGGTTATTTATATGTGAACCAGATAGAAAAATATATATATATATATATTATTTTTTTTAAAGACTTAATTGAGTTAGAGATATTACATATAACAATATATGAATAAATATTTTAATTTAAAATTAGATCTCTAATCTAAAGTCACATTAACTATTTTATAATAGAACATATCTTAAAAATCCTTAAATTTCCACAAATATTGTTAAAACAAATAGATATAGTATTTTTTTTTAAATAATAAGTTTAAAATACATGATTTTTTATAGAAAGAGAGTTCATTTTGGTGTTTTGTTAAATCTCTTGTAAGCCCGTAAAATTCGCTAAAGAAATTGTTGATACCCATTGGAACTGGAGGGGTAAAAACGTACCAGATCTCCCACATACTTCCTAGCAAATCTTGTCGGAACCAGGAATCCTAATTGAGAAGGCGTTGTATCGTGCTGCCGTAGAAATTATGATTGCCTTGATGTCTTCGTTTTTGATAATTTCATTATCAGTCATCTTTTAAGCCAGATAACTACGAATGCTGGACAAAGTTATGTCCAGAGTTCGAGTTTTTGATGGTGCCGAACAAAAGTACTGTCATTAACTCCTTTCACGTTTATTTTTACAAGCCCCTTACGAAGTGGAGTATCGGACAATTGGCATGAGCAACTGTATTAAACACTTGTCCACAATCTTTACAAGGTGTGTTAAAAAACAATCATCTTGCTGAAATCTGGAGTTGAGCGGTGAATCTTTTCTCGTCCTTAATCTTGGCGATGGAAGAAAATATTATCTTCCTCCAAGAGACAGGGAGTTTCAGCTCTCTTAAATATGTATAGCAAATTTCATTGGCTTCCTTTACTGCATTTGTTGCAAAAGACATTTTGCAAATGCCATGGTATGGGAGGAAGATGATTTGTAGCTGCTCTTTTATGGTTATAAAAATCTTCCGCAGTTAAACATGGGCTCTCGTTTGAGGTCGTGAATAGAAATAATTTCATTAGACAATGCTTTCCATTCCAGTTCCCTGGTCTAGCGAGATTTGTAAAATAAAAAAAAGTTTTTGAAAATTTTGTCGAACAATGTATACCGTTGAAGAGGCTAAAAAGAGAGGGGTGCCAGCTCAGAGGATCCTTTGAATGGTCGACGAAAATGCAGACCCGTCCATCAATTTTCCGTTTATAAGCTCTGTCCCAAACATCAGTAAAAAAAATCCTGGACTTGAAGTGAAGACAGCTCGCCATTCCTGGTCTGGGTGAACCGTTAATCTACTATAAGCTTTTGGTAAATTATTGGTAATATTCTGGCTAGTAAAGGAATCCTTTTTGTTCAATTCCTATTTTGGAGTTCAATATAGGCTCAACTTTTTTGGTAAAAACTCCAGCCAGAATTCTGTAGCTTTCGTTTAATATAGTGATTGGGCGCCAATTATTAATGTCCGTAGCAACCCCCTTTTTAGGAATTAAGGTGATTTTTCCTTTTGTAATCGATTTTGGAAGTTTCCCGTACATTTCCATCGATTTCCTCAATTCCACCAAGTATGGAACAACTTCGTCCATGCATTTTGCATATACTAGACCCCCGATGCCACCGGGCCCTGAAGCTTTTCCGTTCTGAAAATGTTTTTTATATAGTGAGAAACTGAATCTTCCGTATAAATAATCTGCTTTCCCTTCCTGGGCCGAGGAAAGTGATTCCTTTCTCCACCTATAAGTTTTTGGAATCGCTGATGAAAGTGTTTTAGGATCGATTAATGATATAGAACGATATTTCTTGGTCATACTTTTAAATCCTTTTGATGTCGCATTGTCTCTCTCAATCCTTTGTTTAAAATCTTATTCCACTATTTCAGATACTCGAAAAAGGTTAGTGGTATCAGCTGTGATGGTTCGTCTGAAAAGTGGGGCATGGTTTAACAAATCTTCAAGACTTTTATTAAAAATTGCTTCTTTTTTTCTTTTTTGGCGCCCAAAGTGTATAATGTTGATTTGACATCGTGAGTTAAATATAAGCCAGTTTCTTTGGTTTCAAGAGCTGCTAAAATACTGTTTCAAAACTGATCCGAAGTTTATTGATAAAATTGTCTTCATCCACCTTGGAATGCTAAAACGCTTTTTGGGCTGCTTATGGATAAATCAATTTCAATCATCTTATGATCAGATGCAGGACGGGGTCGGTAACATGCTTTATTCGTCAAGGATCGAATGGAGGCTGAAGCCAGAGCCAAATCAATTCGTGAAGACCTGCTGCTACATCTCCACGAAACCTTGTCTTCTGGACTATATATTTCAACAAGATCCTGCAACTCCATGCGTAAAATGAGACTAGATACCATTATAAGGTTAGGATGCATGGGATTCGATTTATATAGATCGACATTTAAGTCTCCAATGACAAGTAAGGGATAGAGGTCATTCTTACAGCTATTTATTATGGCTTGAAAAACGGCGAGTACTTTTCATTTGAACCATAAGTGTTTATAACATAGAACCCCCCCGCTTCCGTTGGCACAATTTTTTTTTTTTTAATGCCAATCTCCTTTATTTGATAACTCACATGCCTGGTTTGAGAGACTCGATGGTCTATTTTATATTTTAACCATTGGTCTATTATATATGAAGGGTGCCGGATGGATAGAGTGTCCTGTGAGCAATTGTCTGCCCACTAGATAATATTCTCATGATACTTGAAAATTGTATTATTTATTTTTTTCTTTCCTACATTCTTTCATTAGATTCAAGCCTGCCCTTGGCGTTAGTGACAAGGAGAACGGATCCATTTCCAGGGGAACTTCGCCTAAGTCGATTCTCTCGGGACTGTGCAAAAATAATCGACTTAGGCGAAATTCGAGTTACAAATTTTGATTGCTAAGTCGATGAAAAATTCGATATACAAGTAGGCGTATCAAATTCTTAAGTGTTCAATATTGTTCTCCACTCCAACCATCTGTGTCTGCTTCCTTGTAATACAAAGTGTGAACAGCAGGCGTAGTGCATGCGGGCTGTGTTTTGGAAAGTGAGCGCCCTCTTCGACTTATGCGAAGTTATTTTCTTTTTTATGTATGTGTTACTGTCAAAATATCTGTTCGACTTAGGCAAAATATCGACTTACAAAAAGCGACTTGTACGATTTTTATTACACACATGTCAATGGAGAAAAAATGGGACTTTTGATTTTATATAAATATATATATATATATTAGGGTGATTCTTATTTCACGTTTTTCGGATTTGAGAGTCGGGCTCCCCCTAGGATTTTACTTTAGTGCATAGAGATCATCTTGTGAAAGTTTGAACGAAATCGAATAATGGAAAGTACCCGCTCAACGGGCCCAATGTTATGTAGTAAACTTATGTAGTATTTTTGTTTTCGCCATTTGATCGCCTCTAATGTCCTTAATTTGAATGCTAAATGCAGGTATGCTTGCAAGGATTCCAAATCAGTTTTTATTTTTCATGTACATCCAAAATTCAACGAGAAATTGAAGTTTTGAAATAGTCATTTTTATGGAAAATATCCCCATAATGACCATTTCGAAACTTTATTATCTCGTTTGATTTTGGATGTAAATGACAAATAGAAACTGATTTGGAATCCTTGCGAGCATACCTACATTTTGCGGCAAATTGTTTGAAAATAGCATTGAAATTAAGGATATTAGAGGCGATCGAATGGCGAAAAAAAAAATTACTACATAAGTTTACTAAATAACTTTTGGGCTCGTTGAGCGGGTACTTCCCATTATTCGATTTCGTTCGAACTTTCACAAGATGATCTCTATACACTAAAGTAAAATCCTAGGGGGAGCCCGACTCTCAAATCCGAAAAACGTGAAATAAGAATCACCCCTTATATATATTATATATATAGATATATTATATATATATATATATATATATATATATATATGTCTAGCTCAAGTCATTTCGTCATTTGATGACACAGAAAGCAGGAAAGCTCTTATTGCCAGAGCCTCTTCTAATTGGCAGCGTCTTCTATGGCTAAATGTCCTTGAAAAGAAGAAAATGATCTTTTCTCACCTATTTGATTACCCAAACTGTATATTTAAATTTCATCAACAACTGTCGAAATATATTCTTTTTTAAAATCAAGATTCATCGATAGCAATCAATGCGCCAAGGGTTGCTGTACTGATAGTTACTGTAAAAAAAACGTAATGGCCAAATAGATATATTGATGACTAGAATGAATAGGAATCTGGAGCTTAGCCTACGTGCTTACAGTACCTGACTGTATGTGGCGTGAAAAAGAGAGGGATAGAAGGAAAGAGAAAGGGGATAAGTTTATCTCTCACTTTTTCTCTCTCCGATCTCTTCCTTCTATCCCTCTCTGTACCCCTCTCTCTTTTTCACGGCCAAAAACAGTATAGTATCTGTAGCACCCAAGGCTAAGCTCCAGATTTCATTCCTATGCATGACCCTCCTAAAGCTTTCATACTGTTATTCCAAAGTATTATATGTCATTATTACTCATTATAGTTGTCATATCCTCTTTTTTGTCAGATTCCAACCGCCTCTGGCGGCATGACGAGGAGAGCAGGAACTCCATTTCCTCCGCCGAGGACAAATCCCCCTAGCGGCGTCGGCCTATCTCCCTCTTCCTCCCGCTCATCCCATGCGTCTCACATCAGCCTGGATCGCAGAGGCCCTGACCTGGTCCCACACCGGCATGCCATCGCCATCAGCGTTCTCTCAGCTTCTACGAGCCCGGCTGGCCTTCAACATTCCCCTGGGTCTCTTGGGAGTCTGGAGGTCCTCAT
>CP045910.1:5702123-5717501 GCA_013387185.1 Caligus rogercresseyi
TTTCCGCAAATTCTTCAAAATGGTGGACGTTATAGACTTCAATAATAATATTAATTTTTAATTGATTAACCACTTTAATATTTGGTCATACTAAATCATGTCAATTTAATAAGTACAGAGTTATATGTACATTAAAAAAAGCCTATCTCGCGTACCAAAATGACGCATATAATGGATTATGTAGTGCGTCAGAGACAAAGTAAAATTTGAGAGGATACCTTGACGCAAATCTAAGAAACACATTATATTGTTTTTTCATAATCGATTTCTTATAGGTCAATACAGGCTCTGAATCATATGATGTAAACTCAGATTGTACTGAATCTGAATTGATAGAATGCAACCAAGTCATTTTAGGATTTATCATTCAAAGTTTTACTAAACTTAAAAGTACTATTTACTCTGAAGCGAACAAATCATCTTCTACAGGCGAGTGAAGTTAATTGATACAAAAAAGCTATGAAATAAGCTAACAATACTCACTCCATTTCTTGCTTTGTTTTTACTGAAAACTTTGTTTTATTTAAAAACATCAAACATACTCTGGTAGTAAATTAGATTTCTTTAAATTAATAATTATATGAAGTCTGTAACGTCCACCATTTTGAAGAATTTGTGGAAAACTATATTTTTACTAAATTTTAAAACTTTGACCTCGTTGCGCGACCTCGTAATGTTGACCGATTTTGTTCGTTCAAACTTTGATGTCGTCTTCTTTATCACCAAGAAACAGAAAATCCACAATGTTGCTAACATTTCAAACATTTGAAAAATAAGAACGACCCTAATATATATATCTAGCTGCATACAGCAGGTAAAATCGGTATTCTTAGAACTGTGTGAATAGTTGAATTTTGCAAAATTAATAAATAACTCCGTAGCAGAAAAGTGCAGTAACTATCAGACAACGACTACAACAAAAGACAGTTAAGGAAATAATTGGGTGTCTATTGCCTTCCATTTCCTTCAAAATCCGAGTGCATATAGGATTTATATAAAAAATAAACAGGTATTAATTTTCGAATAATCTCTAAAAAAGTATATCAAATTCTGTAACTTAATTGTCTTTTTTATAAATTGTCCGATACTAATGCATATGAAGAAGAGTACAGAGCAAATACAAAAAGATTGCCATATAGGCAAAAAAATCAATGTCTCTTTCTTTTTTATCTACCGCACCGATCGATATTCGGTATTCGGTTTAAATATATATATATAAAATCTACCGAATACCGAATCGGTGGTACCGAATCCCAGATCGGATATATACATAAATATACCTATATATATAAGTCGTGTTTTGGTCATTTATTCTCGTCTTTCCGAAAAATATATCTTTTTTTTTAAAAAAAGAAACTTAGCAATCACATTTCCGAAAATGTATGAAAATAATTTCACGTTTTATCAGAAAAACTAATTAACATTTTTAGGGATTAAAGTAATTAATTTGAGCTATTAATAACTTCGCTCATACCTCTAGGATCTTGGCTCTGTTGATATGAAACCTTAAGGCAGAAGATCTTAAAATGAATTGTAACAATCTCACTTAATATATATATATAAAAGTATATTATAATATAAAGTTATTAACAGACAGCTCTGAAGAGGATTTTAAGACGTCATCGGGATTTTTTAAAGAATAAATAACGCTGTTTCGTCCATGTATATAAGGTTATAATCCTTGACAGTAAATATTTCTACAATGTTCATTCATTTTATTTATTTTACGCAAACTGTCAAGAGTATTTTTAATTTATTTATTTATAGTTGTCTTGTATTTAGTGTAGTTATATTTTACACTGTCTTATAATATTTGATAGCCGAAAAAAACATTATAACCGTTTAAAAATAAAAAATAATTAACATTTCATGATTAAAAAATTGATTTATGCTATATGATAACTTGGCCCATCGCATCTAGGATTTTGGCTCTGTTGCTATGAAAACTAAGGCAGCACAAGTTAATCACATTGTATTATGTTTTCACCCTATATGGTGCGATTAAACTGCATCTGTGAGGATATAATCTGTGTTTTTCGTAAAATATGATGAAAAAATCAAATAGGTCCCCTCCTGTGAGGAACAATCAACCTTTTAATTAATGATTATGGATGTCATATAGTACATTTTATCATGTCCAGATGAAATGGTGTTGACAGAAAAATATAATGAATAAATACAAAAAAAAGTGGTTGACAATATATTTTTATTTATATGATACGAAATATTTGTGGAAAAAAATTAAGAATGCAGCTAGATACACGCTTGTTCCCTGAGGATTATGTATCTTCACAACGATGCCTGGACCCTAGTCAAGAGAGAAGTCAAGTATTTTTACCTCCGAGCGAAGGAGGTATTGTTTTCACTGGTGTTGGTTTGTCAGCAGGATAACTCAAAAAGACTGACGGATTCGGTGGAAATTGTGTGGATGTTGGAATGCCAAAAGGAACCAAGTGATTAAATTTTGCATCTCTGAGTTGCAGAATTAAGATGCAAAATGAATAAATACTAATAAATATTTCAAGTAGCCTACTCTGCCAATAGATGTCGCTGTGCTGATAAATGGGTGCCGGGAGCGTCTTCCTCTCAGAATTTCCGTCGAGGGGAACCCCCCCCGTCCCTCTACGCCTCCCCAGTCGTGAAAAATTCGCCTCGGAATGGCTCTAAGGACCCCGTGACGGGGACGGAGGTTTGCTCTCTCTGAGTGTATATATGCCTCTAGTTATTCATGTTCTTTTTACTCTTTTTTAACAAGATTACAAATATATAAATAAGTTTTAACTCATATATGATTTGAATCGTTTTATTTATGTCATTTTTAAAAACAAACTGCAAATAGCAAGGGCATGAATGAGGTCAATAATACTTAATATACTACTTAAATATACTTCAAATTGTTTTTTTTATGATTTATATTTATTATCAAATTAAAAAAATAATTTTGATTATTTTTTGGAGGGTAAAAATATTATTCATGGATGAAATGATAAAAATGACCTCAGGGCTAAATGAATAATAACCTGTTCTTAATCAGAAAATACCATCGTATACTGAGACATGTAATTTAAGTTGATTAGAAAATAATTATTGCCTTGTGTATTAGTTCACATGAATGGATTCTAATTAGCAAGGAGAAAAATATATCTATAAGTAGAGGTATTGGTTTAAATATGTTATCTATATACTATTAATTTAAGATTCCGTTCGTTCGTTCATCTGTTGTTCGTCATTCCTTTCCCTAAGGGATTCATTTGATCTATACAAAACTTTCAATAAATAATATTGAAGATTCAGGGAGTATATTTTTTTTCATCAAATCTTTATTAATATGAAAATTTACACTCAGAGAGTGCAAACCTCCGCCGTCACGGGGTCCTTATGAGCCTTCCGAGGCGGATTTTTCACGACGGGGTGGCGTAGAGGGACGGGGGAGGGTTCCCCTCGACGGAAATTTCCGTGAGGAAGACGCTCCCGCACCGATTTCACAGCACAGCGACTCTATTGGCAGAGTAGGCTAACTTGAAATATTTATTAGTATTTAGCTCATTTGGCATCTTAATTTTGAACTCATAAATGCCAAAATTTAATACTTGTTTCTTTTGGCATTTCCAACAACTCTCCAAGTTTCATCCGAATCCGTTCGTACTTTTGAGTTATCCTGCTGACAAACAAACCAAACCAACCAACAACAATCAACCAACAAACCCACGCCAGTGAAAACAATACCTCCTTCGGCGGAGGTAATTATTGTGTAAAAAATACATAAATAGACATTGTAGTCTAAAATTAAAACTTCATAAAAGATTAAACGATTTTACATTTCTAACATCAAATAAAACTGAAAGCACAACAATAAAACAAATAATGAGGATGAATAAAATTTCAATATTTTCAAAAGATGCTTTGATGTTGACGGGAAGTCCTTAATGCCATTCGCGGCGACGGTCCAGGAGTTGTCCAGAAGCGACGGTATTCTTAGGGAAAGGGCTACATATCTTGTCGCCACTGAGAGCCTTATGGCTCTAAGTCCTCGGTTCTGATGCAGTCGTTGCAGTTAACTTTTTTGCCATAAGTTCTTTTGCATTTATGATTGTATTTATAATAGCTTTAAAAAGTATCTGATCGTTTTTTTTTCCTTTATTAAGAAAGCCAAACAATACTATGGCTTATAAATGTTATTGGGACACTTGTCCAAGGGAGTATGTGTTTTTGTGATGGCGATGGACACTTCCGGAAATTAATTATCGCCATGTTTTTTTTTTGCCAAAACGTGTTTTTGGTTTTTTAATTATTAAGTTATATTTATAGCCATTTTTTTTGCTTCCAAATCCCGGAAATATAAAGTATACTATAAATTAGTATAAAAAATTGTGAACATATGATAGGCATATTTATTCTACATCTTTATATAATAAGAAATACTCTTTCTATTTGAGAAAATACACACACAAACACATAGATATATATATATGTAAATGCCTGCAATACAACCTCTGTAAATCTCACCTCAATTGACCTCTACAGATGATATCTTTGACCTCTTCCATTCCAATGACCAACCCCATTTAAGCTCTCTTATAACCCTCCCAAAAAAATCTTGCTTTATTTTGTATAGGGCCATAAAAAGAAACTCTGATTTTGCTCTTTTGCTTTAAAAAGAACGATCCTCCGTAGATCCAAAATAAAAAGTTTATTTGAACAAAGTGTGACAATAAACGACTCCTTTAGATGTTATGAGAGTTGAGGTCCTTTATTTGATGTGAGCCGTTGACGAGAGAAACTATTTAGAATGGGGGTTGAGTGGTCTACGACGCAGAGTTGACTTAATTCTTAGTAGTAAATATATAAAATAACAAAATAAGAATTCCATTCGTTCGTTTCCTAACTCACTCTAATGATTTATTAAATCTTGACGATATTTTAAGTGAATATATTGAGAACTCAGGGAGGTTGTTTTTGTGCGATGGCGATGGACGTTCACGGAAAATTAATTATAACCATGTTTATTTTATTCACAAAAACGTGTTTTTGGCAATTTCTTAAATTGACAAGTTATATTTGTACCTACATTTTCTGTGGATGACTTCAAGGTGTTATGTGGTGTGTTTTTATATATATCTATATATATATATATATATATATATATAGATATATATATATATATATATATATATATATATATATATATATAATATATATATAGGTTAAGTAGTTTTGTCTTGGCCAAATTGAAAGTTGACGAATGGAATATAAATTATATATTACTCCCAATTAAATAATCAAAGAGAAATATAAGCTAAACAACTTGACTATTCCTATCTTGGTTTAAAAATGGCTACAAATCCATTTCCTTAGGTCTTCGTGGGCATGGTAAAACAGCTGAATAACTCATGTGTTTCTTCTGTGGCGAAGCAAGAAATCCACACAAAAACACTTCCTATTTGAATACACCAAACTGGAGAACATTCTCTGTACTCATAAATTAATTTGTTTACAATTTTGCTCTAAATTTATACTTCCAAATGGTTTGTTTGTTTTCTATACGTTTGTTTTTATATATCAAGAACATATAATTAAAACGGAAATTCAATTTTACATGTACAATTTTAATTAAACTAGAGGCATGTATACACTCAGAGAGTGTATACCTCCGCCGAAGACGGGAAGAGGAAGAAGTTTAAGCTACGTCACTGGTTAACATAGTCCTGAGCTGATAAATGAACAATAATACGTCAATGAATATTTTTTTAGCGTTGTTCTTTCCTACTCCCTGAATAGAGACCCCATTTCATTATTATAGTATGTAGTAGTATTTTGCTCATTTGGCATATTAAAAAGCACTTAGAGATGCCAAAATTTAATCACTTGTTCCTTTTGGCATTTTCAACAACTCCACAAAGTTCATTCGAATCTGTTCAGTACTTTTTGAGTTATCCTGTTGACAAACAAACAAACAAACCAACAAACGCCAGTGAAAACAATACCTCCTTCGGCGGAGGTAATAAAGATGCCTGCCTACATGATTTTTACAATAATTATGACAAATATTTGTAAAGTGTCTGATAATATGGTAGATAAAATAAGTGGATATCTTGATATACCTTAAACTATCTTGAAATAAATGATCATAAAATTCAAGATGCTATAAACAATAAAATAATAACAATAAATAAGTTCCAAATTCAACATGTCATATAAGAATTGAATTAGGACGATAAAAAATATAAATGCGATAAACATGAACGAGTAATTTGGAAGTGGATAATGAGAAAGTTTACACTATTTTTGAAGGAAAAAGATGCACTTTCCATTCAATTATAACATAATATTTGTTATAAATAAGTTTCTAAGTGTCATTCAATCAGTTACCAGAGCAAGGACATCTGTTGACATTATAAATAAATCAGTGTTTTTGTTATTTGTGCCAATTAGTAGCGAGATACTTAAGAGTAAGCACTATTTTTTTTAAACGACATCTGCTACAAATATTACCTTGAATATTTTTTTCTAAATATACAAATACAGCTTATAATCGGTACAAACCCTAAGAAACCTCTTTTAATATACGGTTAGCCATTTCGTGCAAGCAAATTTACCTTAGTATATTCCATGCACCGATCTATATAATATTTGGCTACTCAATACATAAGACAAAATGAGTCCCCAATGGAATACAATTTACAATACCTAAAATGGCTGCCACACCCTGCGATCAATCAATGGAGATGTCCTTAGAATAGAGGAAAGGGAGTACTGCAATATATATATAGCGAAGTGAATTCGTCACTCTATGTACTGTTTCAAACAAAAGTAGTTCCCAGTGGTGGGCACTTCCGCTCATTATTCCGCTCGTTCGCTCTTCCGCTCTGAGCGGAGGAGCAATTGGTGAGCGGAATGCAAAGAGCGGATCATCTTTGTGAGAAGTGAGCGGAATGTGGTGAGCGGACCCTCTAAAATTAACTTCCGCTCATCCGCTCACATAAAAAAAGTTTCCGTTATTAAAAAGGATTACTCAAGAAAAAAGACTACTTTTTCTCGCTTTTTGCTCTAAATGTAATGCCGCTAACGTGGCATGGACTAAAAAGGTGCACCAGAAATCGTTTATTCTTGTCTAGACACGTGGCAGCAGTGTTGCCACGCGTAGCCACTCAGTTCACGTCGTGCAGTTATTGTGTATACGCAGAGAGAATAAGTGACAATCAGTCCTTTCTTAATATATAAAATGTGTACCCCCGTCATAACAAAGAGGTTGCGTTCATGGTCCCATATAGAATTTCATTTTATATTCAGAGAAGAGAGAGAAAAGTTACATTATTATAATATAACTTTCTCTTTCTTTTCTAAATATAAAAGAGAGAAAATTATCTTTGTTATAATTATTAAATATTATTACATGTAGTATGATTAGAAATCCATCTGAAAAATGAAGTCATAACACATAT
Organism: Caligus rogercresseyi; assembly: GCA_013387185.1. NCBI lineage: Eukaryota > Metazoa > Arthropoda > Copepoda > Siphonostomatoida > Caligidae > Caligus > Caligus rogercresseyi. The sequence goes on from CP045910.1 coordinate 5,709,566, forward strand.
GTTGATGATGTCATTAAATGGCTATATGGGACCCTACTTAGTACCAGCTTAGTACTTACTCGGCGTACAAGTTTTCCAACCTGAGCGGAAGAGCGGAATGAAGTGAGCGGAACAGCAGTACTCAAAAAATGAGCGAATGAGCGGGAGCGGATCAGTTGCCCAAAGTGAGCGGATGAGCGGTGAGCGGAACAGCAAAAAGTGAGCGGTGCCCACCACTGGTAGTTCCATTAAAATGGCGCCCATGAATACATATTATAATAATTAAAATGGCTGCTCTACTTGATATTGAAACAATTAATTAGTCCTATAAATAGAAATAACATAACAATATATTATGCCCAGTGAATTCCTCATCCTATGTGATGTATCAACAAAAAGTAGTCCCTTAAAAGGGACGTCACTGGGTTTTCCCCATTTTTTTATTGCTCCTAACAACTTGTTATTTGGTCTTTGACTCCTCAAGGGATGATAATTAAGAGTGTCTCTTCCTTCTCTCTTCTTTGTTTAATGAGCTGCAAGCTATGACTTTGATCTTCCCCATTCAATTTACTACGCATCTAGTTATTAGCTAGGTCGACGACTATACATGGGTCCTCTCTCATCCTCCAAAGACACTGTTAAGTAAGCTTAACCTTCAGGCACAATTATGTATGTACCCAAAGATAATAGATAATACAAGATGCGCAGAACGCAATGTTTAGATTCCTCTGATTAGAAAAGAAAAACTGAAACGTCACAGATGACGTCACAGTAGCTATTTGTTATTAAATAAAATCAAAGGTACATTTAAAAACAGTGATTAATTTTAAAAGGAAATAAAAATTTGAAACCCGGGAGCTCTCCAGCGGAGGCGGAGCTGCAGAGGACGGCCACGTTGCTCCGGAGCTCCTAGATGCGTGCAGGCTACCAGCCAAAGGCCTCAGAGTCCCGTGCGGTGTTCAGGACTTCCACTTCCTCCCTGATGCTGAAGCTGTGCGTCCCCGGGTGGCTCGTGGCGGGAGGGAGCCTCCGGACGTTATTCCTTTGAGAGCCTTTACGTTCTTAGCTTAGTTGTCCTAGAGGTATTAGATACATAGGCAATCGTAGCTGTGATGACGTCATTTTTTTATTGGAAATATCCTTCTGTGTTTACATGAGTTCTGCCCCCCCCCCCCCTGGTCCTCTCCATCCTTCAAAGAGACTGTTTAGTAAGCTTAACCTTCAAGCACACTTATGTATGTAATATATAGTCTCTGAGGTAATCGCTTAAGACTCCTTCGTCTTATGTACAACATATATGTGTATACTCTTAATTGATTCCATATGAATATGTTTCCCCCCGATTTTTAAATTAAAATCCATTCATTAAGCTTCTTCAATCGATGATGTCTATTATAATAACAACAAGAGAAGAGAAAAAAAAAAACCTTCTCGATCCTCAGGGTGAGGAAAGCAAGAAGAAGAAGAGGTGGAAAAATGAATGGTTTTAATAAGGAGGACTAAGAAAATAATAAGAAGAAGAAAAAACAACAAAAATCATCGCTATACATAAGTAGAAAAAGAAGAAGAAGAATAACTGAGTTGGTTCCCATGGAGTTATGGGGTGGGAGAGGAGAGTTATTATATAAAAATGCTGCGTCATGCAGTAGATATGAAGAAATCCTATGAGTTTTTCTTTATTTACCTATTGACAAATTGAGGCATACGAAAAATAATGATGTCCCATTTCTAGGCTCCAAAGGACAAGACATTATTTTAAGAGAGTCCTAAGGATGGGAAAAGTAATGGCCATTACTCATAAGATGAACCTTAATCCAGAGGTGGGACTCGGTAAATATATATGATTTTCCATCCATAGATACTTTTAGCGTTATAATTAGATTATTAACAAATGTACCGATTGAAGGTGCTACGGAAATTGTCCAAATTCGGAAAAAGTCTTGTAAATACAACTCATTTTTGTGAAGGTTTTGTAAATTAAGAATAAATGGCTGAGGAAAAATTGGCCCAGGAAGGAATGTCACTAAATAGAAAAGGAAAATGATGACGCACGGAAAAATGGTGCAAATAAATCTTTGTCTCGTTTAATATCAATAACAACAAGAAAGCATTTATCTATAATTGCTAAAATTAAATCATTTGAGCAATATAAATCTACTCAATATATATCAGAAAATAGTTTTTGATCAAAGCTTAGTTGTATTCCACTCAAAATATTGCCTATTTAGGCCATTTTTTCCGTTAGTCATTATTTTCTTGTGTTATTTTGGGTCATTATGTGAAAAAATACATAATTTAATTAAGCAAATGAATGCTAGATGGATAGGAAACGGATCGTCTTGTGGGGTTTCGTCAAACTTCAGTCGATAGTAATGCGTTGAGGACACAAATCCTGGTGCATTTTGCAACAATGTAGTTCTACAGCTCTGCCGAGTAAAATATATCGAATCAATAAAGGTATGCGAAGCGTTAAAACAATGGAATCGTAAGAGAAATGGTTTGGGTTATGAAATCGATAGTAAAATTGAAATCGATCAGGTGATGAATAAAGATAAATCGTGTCAAAGAAACCTCAACACTAAACACAGTGTTTATTGGGAATGGACGGACCATGTTTGTCTCGAGAACCTTTTATAGTATTATTATTTGCTTGTGTTATATGAAATGTAATGTTTGAGCAGCTGCTTTTTAAATATTTTCTTTTAATATAACCAAAAAATGAGCAGAATTATGGAATAATGTCGTATATAACAAAGGCTGTAGAACAAAAAACCTCATATTAATTATTTTACATGACATTTTATACATATAAACTAAATCTAAAACAAAACACAAAAACCTTTAATCGATGTACGGATCCGATTTTGACGGGGTCACCCTGTAAAACAATACTATACATTTGTACACATGCGATTGTCTTCATTGTCGAAAAATGTACGAGTCTGACGAGACTATTTGCAAGCAAATGCTGCAATATATATATCCTATTTGACAAAAGGATATAATATATATATATCAGAAAACAACCCGGGTACCCGGCCCGGGTCCCGGCTGTTTTTTTGAGCGTCCCGACCCGGTGTCCGGTGTTTCTAGACACCGGGCCTGAAAATTAAATATTTCTTTCTTTGTCATTCATAAAGTGACGACTTTTTTTTAGAAAGGAATTTCGAAATATTCTTTTCTAAAAACAACGTCATCACTTTTTCTGATATTTTTTTTGGAAATTATTTTCTAAAAAAAGTGTTGTCATTTCAGAATGTCGAAGGAACAAAAAAATAATATTAAGTCCCGGCCCGCTTGAAAAATTTAAGTCCCGGTCCGGCACGGGTCCCGGCGAAAAAAGGTGTCCGGGCGTTTCCTGATATATATATATATATTCTTTTTTAATTCTAAATTTTAACAAATGAATTTTGAAATCATTTGTTAAATGTTTTTTTGTGATTTTATCGTTATACATTAGTGTAATACTACATATAATAATTTTTCTAAGAAAAAAAAACAGTGCTTCAAAGTTTTTTTTTCTTTTTTCACAGTTCATAATATATATACAATAAACAAAGCGTAAAAATATACATTATTAAACATTCTAGTTTAAATTTTTAGCATCCGAGCTGAACAATCTCAAAAATATATATCATTAAAAGCACATAAAACCGAAATGACAAAAGTAAACGAAAAAAAAACAGCGGAAAATTATAAAAAGCCTATTTGTAGTTCTAAATTTCTTTAAAAGCTTATTTATGGCGTCATAATAAAACAGGGACCGGGAAGGGAAGTATCGGATTTCATCGGCGGCTAGTGTCCACGAATCACCTAAGACGGAAGGAATTTTGAGGTCCAAAGCGGCGTACCTCGCCACAGCAGAAATAATTATTGGCCTCAGCTCTGAAGCTTGCAGAGGATGATATATTGTTAATCGTTTGGCTATTAAAGCCTTGGCAGAAAGAAGGGCATTGTTAATTGCTTTCAGTCGTGAGGAATTCTCACGACCTCCAACTCAAATAATATTAAAGCCTTGATGTATTTATCTGCATTTTCACCATCCATTCCACGTACATTTAGTTTCAGAAATTGCATTATAATTTGATCAGCCTGGCACTCAACCAAAGCATGAATTACGGAGTTATATAAAATAACACAGTCCTTACAAGGTAAATAAAACTTAATAAGCTCTGCAGAAATCAACAGCTGAGCTGTGAATTTTTTCCCGTCAGCTATTCCACAGAGAGACCTCATGATCTTCCTTTTCCAACTTTCTGGAAGTTTCAGACTGATCATATTTGATGCAAAGCTCATCACATTTCCTGCCATCAGACTTCGGAGAACCAGACATTTTAAGGAACCAGGGCTTCAATAAGCAATGATCATTTGCTGATCTTTGCAAAGAATATCTGAATCTCCCGTCCTTAAAAATGGGATGGAGATCACTACTGTGGAGTGTCAAAATTCCTTTGTAATTGCCAATTCTTTCAGTGTTTCTGGTATTCCCAATTTTTTAAAGAAGTGCTTTTTATGACAATTATGCCTTATGACATCCACCGTTGAATTGTTTTCATATATCGGAGTGTTTCTCCAAATAATTCTCTGCGCACATCCCCAGACGACCGAAAATCAGAGTAATTTCAAAGTTTTTACGTTCACATATATTTTCTTTATAAAGCATTGTATCCAAAATTCAAATATATTCATTCAAGATTGCTATTTCTCTAAATATACTATTAATACCAAATAAGACAGAGTTTCAATTCAAACAAAGTTAAAGAGCTTCTTCCTCTTGATCAAAGATGAGAGGCCCTTAGCATCGAAGAGAATGTTCCCCGCTGTTCACACACAGATAGAGGGATTTAATGGTTCATCACAAGATGTGCATAGATGAAAAAACATATACATAAGTTTATTTTCAAGACATAGCTCCATCATATGCTTCAAAGCAGACATTTTTTCCCTTCATATTCCCTTTACAAAACAAAAACAACATCTAAAGCCGGTATTGATGTTATCAAGTTGGACAATCGAAAAACAACTCATATATATATAAGCCATACTCCTTAAATGATCTTTTAAACATCTTTATATTTATATATTAAAGTTGCCCCGGCACTTGGCCATATTTTAAGAAAATGATCATAATAAAATTTTATCGTTCTTTAAATATGGAAATATAATAAATTTTCTCCCTCCTGTGATGACATTTTTTCCTCTTTTCTCTTTGTGGCCTCCATGTTTGATAATTATCTTTCTTTTGTCTTCACGACGATACCAAAAAAAATTGGCCACGATTTTTCTTATTGTATAACAAGGAAATGGATCGTGCTGGTTCACTTATAAGGGTCTGAAAAAAGTACATATTTCATGCAGTTTCTATATTCAGACAATACATTTTGTGCACTTATCTCATTTATTGGATGATTATATGCAAGTAATGAAAATACTATATTTAAAAAAACTGATTTTACTATCGTTGTTTGGGAAGAATTGTTGAATTATTATTGATTCAAAAAATGCTTTATTTGGAGAATAGTATATTTGCAACCAAATAGAGCAATACATCCAGTTAACGTGATAATATTGACCTCTGTCCAGGGGATTGCTTTTTGAGCTTATTTACTCTGTTAATCATCTTAGCTATATCGTTGATATATATATATATATATATATATATATATATATATATATATATATATATTTATATATATATATATATATATATATATATATATATATGATATATATATGACCTGTTCAATTTTTTTTGGCCCTGGGGCATTCCTATATTTCAATTGATTTATCCGGACATCTTACATGTAAAATAGTAATAATGTATAACTCAAACAAAGAAATAAAATTATAACGAAAGAACGACGTTAATAAGGTATAAGATATGGTAAAAAATAAATATATACAAAAAAATAATAGTTGTACTTTGTACAAAAAAAAGAATAATTAAAAATAGTCATTGTCGTATTAAATTTCTAAATATTTTCTTGCTATGTTTAGTATGGATCCGCGAATCTCTTTCTCTTTTGCTTTGACGGCGTATATACAATATTGGAGCTTAACAATCACTGCAGGCTAAAGAAGTTTGTCTTGGCCGAAAGTGTAAAAAAGTCTTCTCTACCCAAGGAGGTCCCGAACCTCTCCTCTAGTTCCATTTTCATAACTTGATAAATAGGATGAAGAATCTTGCACTCGAGTAAATGACGTACAGTTGTCCCCTTAGCTTCTTGGCAGAATATATGTACAATGAGCGTCATTGCTTAAGATTGAGGAAACTTCAAGGGATAACCACGCGATAGACGAACCATTTTTCCGGAGGGGTCAAGAATGGGTTTTGATAACTTTGGCAAGCTTGTTGACCTGTTCAAATTAACATTTTTCTTTAAAAATATTCAAATAGATGATTTTTTCCTTAACAAAGGTCTTTATTCGATTCATATAATACTATACTATAAAATTAAAATAAATATAAAAAAGGGGGAGATTTGTATTTGGTAAAAACATAAATATACATTATGATTTTCTGGTTCTCCATGACTTCAATAATCGACATAAAATATTTTTTAGGTTTGTGCCTCTGGAATGCCTGTTGCAGGGCCGTTATGCGTGGCCCTAATGAAAATTGAGTTTTTATGATGATGTGGTAGTCGAAATGAGATTTGTAAAAAAATTATGCAAATTTTGTGTATAAAATTAAAATATATATTATTGAAAAAATCAATTTGTTTATATAAAATTCAAGTTTATTTAGGTACTGACTACAATTGTAGATGAATATGTGGTTAGAAAGCTATGCCATATGATTACTTATATTTACCTCCGCCGAAGGAGGTATTGTTACCTCCGCCGAAGGAGGTATTGTTTTTCACTGGCGTTTGTTAGTTGTTGGTTTGTCAGCAAGATAACTCAAAAAGTACTGAACGGATTCGAATGAAACTTTGTGGAGTTGTTGAAATGCCAAAAGGAACAAAGTGATTAATTTTTGGCATCTCTAAGTGTTTTTTTAATATGCAAAATGAGCAAAAAACTAAATGAAATGGGTCTCTATTCAGGGAGTAGGAAAGAACAAACGCTAAAAAAAATATTAATTGACGTATTATTGTTCATATTTCAGCTCAGGACTATGTTAACCCAGTGACGTAGCTTAAACTTCTTCCGTCTTCCCATCTCTGAGTGCTTTTTTAATATGCAAAATGAGCTAACAGAGAGGAAACAATGATTAGAGATAGAAAATCGGGCGTGTGAAAGGGAGAATGTTTGAATAGGAATTTTGTGGGGATCGGCGGAGGTACCACTCTCTGAGTGTATATATTATTTTCTTTGCTCTCTCCTCACTCATTATTCACCAACACAACCTACTTATGTAGACATATATAATTGGATTGTAATTCTGTTAAGTGATCCATTAGGTGGGGATCGGCGGAGGTTTGCACTCTCTTGAGTGTATATATGCCTCTAGTTTTTACTGGCGTTGGTTTGTTGGTTTATTTGTCAGCAAGATAACTCAAAAAGTACTGAACGGATTCAATGAAACTTTGTGGAGTTGGTGGAAATGCCAAAAGTAACAAGTGATTAAATTTTGGTATCTCTGAGTGCAAAATTAAGATGCAAATGAGCTAAATACTAATAAATATTTCAAGTTAGCCTAGTCTGTGCCAATAGATGTCGCTGTGCTATAAAATCGATGCCGGGAGCGTCTTCTCTCGGAATTTCGTCGAGGGAACCCTCCCCCCGTCCCTCTACGCGCCCCAGTCGTGAAAAATCCGCCTCGGAAGGCTCATAAGGACCCCGTGACGGCGGAGGTTTGCACTCTCTGAGTGTATATATGCCTCTAGTTTAACATTGCAAAGAGAAAAAAATATTTAAAATCAAAACTATGCCTAATAGCTTCAAATAATTGTTATTTATATAAATATGTTACCACATATGTATGTATATGATACCTAACCAATTGCGCAAT
>CP045910.1:5717601-5740938 GCA_013387185.1 Caligus rogercresseyi
CTGCAAGCTCGCACTTTGATCTTCCCCATTCAATTTACTACGCATCTAGTTATTGCTAGGTCGACGACTAGAAATGGGTCCTCTCCCAAAGAAATAGATAATACAGATTCGCAGAACGCAATGTTTAGATTCCTCTGAATTAGGAAAAGAAAACGAAACGTCACGATGACGTCACAGTAGCTATTTGTTATAAAAAATCAAAGGTACATCAAAGTAGTTAAAGTACATTAAAAACAGTGCTAATTTCAAAAGGAAATAAAAATTTGAAACCGGGAGCTCTCCGGCGGGGCGGAGCTGCAGAGGACGGCCACGTTGCTCCGGAGCCCTAGATGCGTGAAGGATACCAGACAAAGGCATCCAGAGTCCCGTGCGGTGTTCAGGACTTCCACGTCCTCCTGATGCGAAGCTGTGCGTCCCAGGGTGGGCTCGTGGCGGGAGGAGCCTGCCGGACGTTATTCCTTTGAGAGCCTTTACGTATTAGTTAGTTGTCCTAGAGGTATTAGATACATAGGCAAATCGTAGCTGTGATGAAGTCATTTTTTTTATTGGAAATATCTTCTGTGTTTACATGAGGTCTGCCCCCCCCTGGTCTCTCCCCTCCTTCAAGGGAGATGTTTAGTAAGCTTAACCTTCAGCACACTTATGTATGTAATATATAGTCTAGGAGGTAATCGCTTAAGACTCCTTCGTCTTATGTACCTACAATATATATGTGTATACTCATAATTGATTCCATATGAATATGTTTCCCCCCCGATTTTTAAATTAAAATCCTCATTAAGGCTTCTTCAATCGATGATGTCTATTAATAATAACAACAAGAGAAGAAGAAGGAAAAAACCTTCTCCATCCTCAGGGTGAGGAAAAGCAAGAAGAAGAAGAGGTGGAAAAATGAATGGTTTTAATAGGAGGACTAAGAAAATAATAATAATAAGAAAAAAACAACAAAAATCATCGCTATACATAAGTAGAAAAAGAAGAAGAAGAAGAACTGAGTTGGTTCCCATGGAGTTATGGGGTGGGAGAGGAGAGTTATTATATAAAAATGCTGCGTCATGCCGTAGATAGAAGAAATCCTATGAGTTTTCTTTATTTACCTATTGACAAATTGAGGCATACGAAAAATAATGATGTCCCATTTCAAGGCTCCAAAGGACAAAGACATTATTTTAAGAGAGTCCTAAGGATGAAAAAGTAATGGCCATTACTGATAAGATGAACCTTAATCCAGAGGTGGGACTCGGTAATATATATGATGATTTTCCATCCATAGATACTTTTAGCGTTATAAGTAGATTATTAACAAATGTACCGATTGAAGTGGCTTCGATTTTTTTTTCCAAATCTCCTTTATTATTTAGAATGTTATATAAAAAGTATATAAATAAAATAAACATTATAGTTTTAATAAATATCTAAATAAAAGGGCGTTACAATAAAAACATCACAAGAGCGATTAATTAAAATGTTCATTATTCTTTTCAAAATCTTAAAATATCTCTTCGACTTTGAAGGGTAAAACTTGATGATGTTCCAGCACTATCCATGAATCATTGGTGTCGGATGGAATCTTGAGGCTGAAGGCGGTGTACGGGGCGGCAGCAGAAATCATCGCGGAACGAAGGATTTTGGGGTTTAAGATTTCCCTTTTGATAAACAGCTCGCAATGTAAGCTTTGCAATTTAACAAAGAAAACTCGATTGCCTTGCTTTGGAGAGAGTGGAATCTATTTTTTTTCTTGGAGTGTTGACGGATAATATCCACCGTGGACTCACTTAAAAATTTGGGCTACATTTCCAAATAACTCGTTGTGCTGCAGCCCAAGTCTCTGATAACGCTACAGTATTTTCCAAATTCGGAAAAAGTCTTTTAAATACAACTCATTTTTGTGAAGGTTTTGTAAATTAAGAATAAATGGCTGAGAAAAAAATTGGCTCAGGAAGAATGTCACTAAATAGACAAGGAAAATGATGACGCACGAAAAAATGGTGCAAATAAATCTTTGTCTCGTTTAATATCAATAATAACAAGAATGAAAACATTATCTATAAGGCTGCAATTAATCATTTGAGCAATATAAATCTACTCAATTTATATCAGAAAATAGTTTTTGATCAAAGCTTAGGTGTATTCCACTCAAAATTGCCTATTTAGGCCATTTTTCCGTTTAGTCATTATTTTCTTGTGTTATTTTGGGTCATTATGTGAAAAAATATATATTTATTAAGCTAATGAATGCTAGATGGTAGAGAACGGATCGTCTTGTGGGGTTTCCTCGTCAAACTTCAGTCGATAGTAAATGCGTTGAGGACGCAAATCCTGGTGCATTTTGCACAATGTAGTTCTACAGCTCTGTAGAGGAAAATATTTGGAATCAATAAAGGTATGCGAAGCGTTATACAAATGGAATCGTTAAGAGAAATGGTATGGGTTATGAAATCGATATTATAATTGAAATCGATCAGGTGATTGAATAAAGATAAATCGTGTCAAAGAAACCTCAACACTAAACACAGTGTTTTATTGGGAATGGACGGATAATGTTTGTCTCGAGAACCTTTTATAGTACTGTTATTATTATTTGCTTGTGTTATATGAAATGTGATGTTTGAGCAGCTTGCTTTTTAAATATTTTCTTTTAATATAACCAAAAATGAACAGAATTATGGAATTAATGTCGTATATAACAAAAGCTGTAGAACAAAAAAACCTGATATTAATTATTTTACATGAGGTTTTATACATAATAAACTAAATATAAAACAAAACACAAAACCTTTAATCGATGTACGGATCCGATTTTAACGGGGTCACCCTGTAAAAACAATACTATACATTTGTACACATGCGATTGTCTTCATTGTCGAAAAATGCACGAGTCTGACGAGGCTATTTGCAAGCAAACGCTACAATAAACAATATCCTATTTGACAAAAAGGATGTATATATATATATATATATATATATATATATCAGAAAAACGGCCGGGTACCCGGCCCGGGTCCCGGCTGTTTTTTGAGCGTCCCGACCGGTGTCCTGTGTTTCTAGACACCGGGCCAGAAAATTAAATGTTTTCTTTCGTTTGTCATTCATAAAGTGACGACTTTTTTTTTAGAAAGGAATTTTCGAAATATATTTTCTAAAAAACAACATCATCACTTTTTCTGAGAATTTTTTTTTTAGGAAATTCTTTTCTAAAAAAAGTGTTGTCACTTCAGAATGTCGAAGGAACAAAAAATATATATTAAGTCCCGGCCTGGCTTGAAAAATTTAAGTCCCGGTCCGGCACGGGTCCCGGCGAAAAAAAGGTGTCCGGGTCGTTTCTGATTTATATATTTATATTCTTTTTTTAATTATAAATTTTAACAAATGAATTTTGAAATCATTTTTTAAATGTTTTTTGTGATTTTATTCGTTATATATTAGTATAATAATATAATAATTTTTCTAAGAAAAAAAAACAGTGCTTCAAAGTTTTTACGTTCAGATATATTTTCTTTTATAAAGCAATGTATCCAAAATTCAATATATTCATTCAAGATTGCTATTTCTCTAAATATACTATTAATACCAAATAAGAGAAGAGTTTCAATTCAAACAAAGTTAAAGAGCTTCTTCCTCTGATCAAAGATTGAGAGGCCCTTAGCATCGAAGAGAATGTTCCCCGCTGTTCACACACAGATAGAGGGATTTAATGGTTCATCACAAGATGTGCATAGATGAAAAAACATATACATAAGTTTATTTTCAAGACATAGCTCCATCATATGCTTCAAAAGCAGACATTTTTTCCCTTCATATTCCCTTTACAAAACAAAACAACATCTAAAGCCGGTATTGATGTTATCAAAGTTGGACAATCGAAAAAAACACTCATATATGTATATAAGCCATACTCCTTAAATGATCTTTTAAACATCTTTATATTTATATATTAAAGTTGCCCGGCACTTGGCCATATTTTAAGAAAATGATCATAATAAAATTTTATCGTTCTTTAAATATGGAAAATAATAATAATATTTTCTCCCTCCTGTGATGACATTTTTTTCCTCCTTTCTCTTTGTGGCCTCCATGTTTGATAATTATCTTTCTTTTTGTCTTCACGACGATACCAAAAAAAATTGGCCACGATTTTTCTTCTTGTATAACAAGGAAATGGATCGTGCTGGTTCACTTATAAGGGTCTGAAAAAAGTACATATTTCATGCAGTTTTTATATTCAGACAATACATTTTGTGCACTTATCATGTATTGGATGATTATATGCAAGTAAATGAAAATACTATATTAAAAAAACTGATTTTACTATCGTTGTTGGAAGAATTGTTGAATTATTATTGATTCAAAAAATGCTTTATTTGGAAGATAGTATATTTGCAACCAAAATAGAGCAATAAATCCAGATAACGTGATAATATTGACCTCTGTCCAGGGGATTGCTTTTTTGAGCTTATTTAATCTGTTAATCATCTTAGCTATAACGTTGATATATATATATATATATATATATATATATATATATATTATATATATATATATATATATATATATATATATATATATGACCTGTTCAATTTTTTTTGGTCCTGGGGCATTCCTATATTTCATTGATTTATCCGGACATCTTACATGTAAAATTGTAATAATGTATAATCAAACAAAGAAATAAAATTATAAAGATAGAACGACGTTAATCAGGTATAAGATATGGTAAAAATATAAGTATACAAATAAAAGAATAGTTGTACTTGGTACAAAAAGAAAAGAATAATTTAAAACAGTCATTGTCGTATTAAAATTTCTAAATATTTTCTTGCTATGTTTAGTATGGATCCGCGAATCTCTTTCTCTTTGACGGCGTATATACAATATTGGAGCTTAACAATCACTGCAGGCTAAAGAAGTTTGTCCTTGGCCGAAAGTGTAAAAAAGTCTTCTCTACCCAAGGAGGTCCCGAACCTCTCCTCTAGTTCCATTTTCATAACTTGATAAATAGGATGAAGAATCTTGCACTCGAGTAAATGACGTACAGTTGTCCCCTTAGCTTCTTGGCAGAATATATGTACATTGAGCGTCATTGCTTAAGATTGAGGAAACTTCAAGGGATAACCACGCGATAGACGAACCATTTTCCGGAGGGGTCAAGAATGGGTTTGATAACTTTGGCAAGCTTGTTGACCTGTTCAAATTAAACATTTTCTTTAAAAATATTCAAATAGATGATTTTTTCCTTAGAAAAGGTCTTTATTCTATTCATATAATATAAATATAAAAATAAAATAAATATAAAAAGGGGAGATTTGTGTTTGGTAAAAACATAAATATACATTATGATTTTCTGGTTCTCCATGACTTCAATAATCGACAAGAAAAATATTTTTTAGGTTTGTGCCTCTGGAATGCCTGTTGCATGGGCCCTTATGCGTGGCCCTAATGAAAATTGAGTTTTATGATGATGTGGAAGTCGAAATGAGATTTGTAAAAAAAATATTTTGCAAATTTGTGTATAACAATTAAAACATATATTATTGAAAAAATCAATTTGATTTATAAAATTTCAAGTTTATTTAGGTACTGACTACATATGTAGATAAATATGTGGTTAGAAAGCTATGCCTATATGATTACTTATATTTACCTCCGCCGAAGGAGGTATTGTTTTCACTGGCGTTGGTTTGTTGGTTTGTCAGCAGGATAACTCAAAAAGTACGGAACGGATTTGGATGAAACTTTGTGGAGTTGTTGGAAATGCCAAAAGGAACAAGTGATTAAATTTTGGCATCTCTGAATGCAAATTAAGATGCAAAATGAGCTAAATACTAATAAATATTTCAAGTTAGCCTAGTCTGCCAATAGATGTCGCTGTGCTATAAATCGGATGCCGGGAGCGTCTTCCTCTCGGAATTTCCGTCGAGGGGAACCCTCCCCCGTCCCTCTACGCCGCCCCAGTCGTGAAAAATCCGCCTCGGAAGGCTCATAAGGACCCCGTGACGGCGGAGGTTTGCACTCTCTGAGTGTATATAGGTATGTCTCTAGTTTAACATTGCAAAGGGAAAAAAATATTTAAAATCAAAATTATGCCTAATATCTTCAAATAATTGTTAATGATATAAAATATGTTACAACATATGCATACCATGATACCTACCAATATGCGCAAATACTTTTTAGACATATAAACAAAATCATACCTCAAAATTTTAAACGATTTGGAGCATGAATGGAAGTGAATAAAGGCAAATACAATAGCAATTGTTAAAAAAATCCTACAAAAGGTCAGTCCTAGTGATGATTATAAAGAAGTGGCAGAATTGTGTCTGATACAGTTTGGGGCATCCATTGGCCTAAACCAGGGACTGTTCACCAAGCAGTAGGATATATATATATATATATATATATATATATATATAGGGCTGTTCTTATTTTTCAAATGTTTGAAATGTTAGCAACATTGTGAATTTCCTGTTTCTTGGTGATAAAAGAAGACGACATACAAAGTTTGAACAAAATCGGTCAACATTACGAGGTCGCGCAACGAGGTCAAAGTTTTAAAAATTTAGTAAAAATATAGTTTTCCGCAAATTTTTGAAAATGGTGGACGGTACAGACTATCATTAACTTCACTCGCCTGTAGAAGATGACTTGTTTGCTTCAGAGTAAAATAGTAATTTTAAGTTAGTAAACCTTAGATGATAAATCCAAAAATTGACCTTGGTTGCATTCTATCAATTCAGAATCAGTACAATCTGAGTTTACATCATATATTCTCGGCTTGTATTGACCTATAAGAAATCGATTATGAAAAAATAAATAATAATGTGTTTCTTAGATTTGCGTCAAGGTATCCTCTCAAAATTTTACTTGTCTCTGACGCATTTATAATCCATTATATGCGTCATTTTGTACGCGAGATATGCTTTTTTAAATGTACATATAACTCTCTACTTATTAAATGACATGATAACATTTGAAAAATAAGAACAGCCCTAATATATATAAATATATAATCAACTTAAATGGGTCTTTCTACAACAATAGGATGCTCTTAGTTTAAGGATTTTAATATAAGATGTATCAATACTCAACAAACAAAACCAATGATGCCTACAGTGTATCCAATAATATAAATATATAATTAAAATATTGGATATATTGAGAAGATATTAAAGTTAGTTTATGGATAAGATATAGTGGTCCTGTCTTATTCCGCTTCGTGAAGAAGAAATACAACTTCGTGCAGGGGCCATTAAGACACTTCTTTCAAAAGTAATATACATATATATATAGATTATACAAAAATATTAAATGCTAAATCACTGGTTCAAAGTTTATTGTCGCTTGCTAAATATACGATTTTCTGAATTCTGATAAATTATTATTTTTAATTTTTGCTCTCCTGATACTCAACAGTCAGCATCCTTATTGAAGACTTTGAATCTAATGTGAAAATTTTTTGATATCAATTATTTGCAATTGTTATTAATTCAAGCTTCATATCACATATTTTTTTCTGTTTTTTGAAATATTAATTGGAAGAGTGATAAACATTTGATACATTATATATCTTGTTCATATGAAATATATTTATTTTACTGTATTATATAGGGGTTTAAAGATACAGAACAAATGTGCCAAAATTGGCTCATAAATCACTTCAAGCAATAAATAAAAATGTGATTAAGCTTCTACATATTGAATTGTTGTTAACCTGTATAAAAACAACTGAGTTTAGATTATCCCAGGATCCACCTACAAATAACATGGCTCACTGAAACATCGATATGAAGATTGTATTTTTTATTAGCATTTTTAACAACTAAAAACGAAATCATTTTGTTTATGGGATTATGAACTAATAATATATATAAATACTTATTATATAATAGCTATATACGTTATAATATAGTTAAATATTTACAAATTATTGGAATAAATAAGAGTATATTTGCAGTTTTTAAGAATAAATGTTGATAAATTTCAAATGCCTATTCGTATTATTTCCTTTGTATAATATATTGTTAAGTTTATTTCTATATCTTAAGCAAATTTGGTTAGCTTGTACCTTTTAGTTCATCCAGCTAACAAATCGAAAGAATAACTAGAGGCATATATACACTCAGAGAGTGCAAACCTCCGCCGTCACGGGGTCCTTATGAGGCTTCCGAGGCGGATTTTTCACGACTGGGGCGGCGTAGAGGGACGAGGGAGGTTCCCCTCGACGGAAATTCCGAGAGGAAGACGCTCCCGGCACCCGATTTCACAGCACAGCGACATCTATTGGCAGAGTAGGCTAACTTGAAATATTTATTAGTATTTAGCTCATTTGGCATCTTAATTCTGCACTCAGAGATGCCAAAATTTAATCACTTGTTCCTTTTGGCATTTCCAACAGTTCCACAAAGTTTCATCCGAATCCGTTTAGCACTTTTTGAGTTATCCTGCTGACAAACAAACCAACAAACCAACGCCAGTGAAAACATACCTCCTTAGGTGGAGGTAATAATTTATTAGGCATTTAGTTGATAGGATTAATAAATGTTCTTTCTCTGAAAGTCAATTAAATAAAATACCAATATTATCCTCAAAAAGATCTTGTACAAGTTCTAGTATCTTTTTACCTCTTCCCTAATCATTTAAAAAAAAAAATTCTGTCGGAAAAAATCTATCTACAAATCTCTCATATATATTTAATCCAACAAATGCATATTACCATATTAATGGTTTTAAAAACCTAAGAAATACTATATATATATATATATATCACGTTAAATGTTCCGCCTCATCTTATGACAGTCTTTTTTTTATTGCATGAAAAAGTATTTAACATTATTATAAGCAAAAAATTTGAAACTTTTGGTTGAATAAAACATGCCCTTTTCCCATGACATTAATTTTTTTTAACTTAACTTACAAAGTATATATATATATATATAATTTTAAGTTTTAATATAAAGTTTTCTTTAATAAGTATGAATATTTTTTCAAAAGGGACAAAAACTTTAAATCAATGTTAAATACATTTATACAACAACACACATGTTTTATAATAGTTTTCTTGTAAGCTACATATATATACCATGCGTTCAAATCACCAGGCGTGTTAACTTGGATTCAATTAACATCCTATGACACGAAAAAAAGGGGGGGGGGGAGAATACATCGCCCGCCTGTGGACTTCTTAGAATGCAGCGAGAAGCAAGAAGAATATAAAAAAAGAGAGAAGACCAGGATCTCGTATGTATCTAACCAATGGGAAAGAGCCCCCTTCTCCCCCTCGTCGTCAGAGGAAGAAGGGCAGCGATTAAGAACCAATGAGATGGGAGTGATTTAAGGCAAAGAAGCCGTCAGAAGCGGCCTTAGAAAACATGGTTTCGTCTCTGGTGTTTTTTTTTGCGTATGTTGCTTCAATGGTTTTTATGATTATTATTATTATTGTATGTTGTGTTTGAATGAAGGTAGAAGACGAAGGAAATCATAAACTTTTAGTCGTGCTTTGAGTTCGTGAGTGTGTACCATAAGTTAGCTTCAATAAAAAGTTTTCCCTTATGGATATGTGTTCAGACTGGAATATGCTCCGAGGTGGTGGTGACACCATGTACCGGGAGGCGTATCCGGGGCCTCGCATGTCCCTCCGCAGAGCAGTAATAAAGTTATTGGATCCCAAAGGCACTCTCATCACTCCGGATTTAATATGAAGTAAGGGGAAAATGCTTTCGGGGTTTTAATTTGAATTATTTGCAGAAGTTTATGTCAAAGCGGATCTTTAATATCAATATATTGAAAGAATATATTTAAGAATCATAGCAATTAATATCTTTAAAAAACCATTGGGAGAGCAATTTTAACGTATATGTACATTGAAAAATCGTCAAGAAAACAAAGTTTTCCTTGATTATTGGTATATACGAAGAAAAAATGAAAGGTGAAAATTATATTATACTTCTATAAACACATTTTTCCTTTTATCCTCTTTTTCTTAAAATATTTTACAATTTGACTAAAATGTATCGACAAAAACTATAAATAATTGAAGAGTTTTAAAGCTTCTGAACTACTCAAAAATCAAAAAAAAACTTATTTAAAGGCTATACTTTGTTGTCAATATATCAATAAAAATACTTCCATATGATTAAATCAAGAAACTCTTTTTCTTTATCAAGGGTTTCACTAAAAACATTGTTAATTGAAAAATGGTTGCCCCGAAGAACTTTTTTCTCCCTCTCTTTGGCAAGGTTTTATTGACCCTGCCAATAATAATAATAAAAGTGTTAAAAACATAACATTAACAAACATTTAGTTTAAAACCATTTCCATACTAGAGGACCTCATATCTATAAACTAATAATAATATTTAAAGGTACGACTAAAAATTAAACAGTAAAAAAAACATCCAAGATTCAAGTGTGATATTTTTTTTGTTGTAAAGTTTTAAAATCTTCTTCTACGCTTGAAGATGCTGAGTTATGAAGAAAGAGGCGTACATTACTTACGTAGATTTTTGTTTTCAATTAATGTCACGACAAATGGCCGGACAATTTTTAATATAGTAAAATAATAAAACTGTAATAAACAGCCAAATATCCTTTAGCTACAATAAATTAATATCAAAAAACGAAACTTTTTTCAGGGCTTAAACACTATATATCTTAAAATTTGTCTCTCTCGATACCCATTAATGTACATTGCTTACGAAGTCAAACATACTCCATAAAGGAGTTTTTATATGAGTATCTAAGGATAAATAATTTTTCTAAAAGCACCAAAAGGACGTCAAATTAGTTACGATTATTAACTCAATTCCTAAACGCTATGAATCTATAGCTGTAATTATATATGAGAATGCAGTAAACTATACAATAAAGTTGTTGTTTTTTACCCCTATGATTTTATAGATATATAGCATTTGAATAAAAAAGAAGCCTTTCGTATTTTGTTTTCAGAGATAAATTTGAGTATATATTCTATAATAAAAGGCTAAATAAAATACAAAAGAAAAAAAATAAAGAAATCCAAATCATCCATGAAATAGTACATAATCAGCAAATAATATTAGGAAGACAAGAAGGGCATTTATTAAATATATACACTCAGAGAGTGCAAACCTCCGCCGTCACGGGGTCCTTATGAGCCTTCCGAGGCGGATTTTTCACGACTGGGGCGGCGTAGAGGGACGGGGGAGGGTTCCCCTCGACGGAAATTCTGAGAGGAGACGCTCCCGGCACCCGATTTCACAGCACAGCGACATCTATTGGCAGAGTAGGCTAACTTGAAATATTTATTAGTATTTAGCTCATTTTGCATCTTAATTCTGCACTCAGAGATGCCAAAATTTAATCACTTGTTCCTTTTGGCACTTCTAACAACTCCACAAAGTTTCATCCGAATCCGTTCCGTACTTTTTGAGTTATCCTGCTGACAAACAAACCAACAAACAAACAAACCAACGCCAGTGAAAAACAATACCTCCTTCGGCGGAGGTAATAAGGTTACTTAATATTACTTATATTGTCTGCAAAAAAAATAATAATAAGAAGGCTTACTAAATATGTTTATAGAATCGCTTTCAAATAACGTGGAATTGAAATAACAACTCACAAGACAGACAAGTGCTTTATAATTAATCAATTTTAATCAAAAATGATGTTTATTTATATATATTTATATGTAATATCTCTATATCAATAAAGTCTCTTTGAAAGAAAAAATAATAATAATCAATTAGCCCTAGGATCTAATCAATGAGTTTAATTATTAGAATATCTTCCTCTCGGGAGACGAACATGCAGACGACTTAGAGGATTGAGCATCTTAACCCCTGTGCTAAAAGGTGCCCTTGTAGTTTTTGTATTTTATATCTCAAAATATTTATTGGATTTAAATGGGGAATGAAAGGAAAATATATTGCAGTCCCTTTTGGGCACTTCTGACGTACAAAATTTACCGCCCAATTGCAGATTCCCGCAAATCTAATCAGATTTTCAAGTTAAATATATGGACATCAAAGACATTATTGTCTGTCTCCAATGATTAATAATATAATATTACTCTTAACTCTGAGTTTATCACAATCTTTGATATGAAGCAAAGTTTGTCCATGAATAGTGCTTCGGAAATTATCAAATATTTCCTACTAATCATAATATATATTCATTAGGCAATTCAAGAGTAACAAATAATATTTTATCTTTATATACTTGTGTCAGTTTGCTTATATGTTTTGTTTTAGATATTTAATTACAAGAATTTTTTTTGATATATATTTTTATGATATAAGGTTTTTCTAAGAACGATATATATATATATATATATATATATATATATATATATCAGGAAACGACCGGGACTTTTTTCGCCGGGACCCGGGCCGGGACTTAAATTTTTCAAGTTGGGCCGGCCGGGACTTTAATATATATTTTCGTCCCTTCGTCATTCTCAAAGCGACGACGTTTTTTTAGAAAATAATTTCCTAAAAACAAAAAAAATTCTCGAAGAAAGTAACGACGTTTTTTTAGAAAATAAAACGTCGACCCTTTCAGAATGAAGAACGAACGAAAATATTAAAGGTACGGCCGGTGATTTTTAGACACCGGGCCGGGACGGGTACCTTCGTTTCCTGATATATATATATATATATAAAAATATAAACATGCCGAAGAGAAAAATATTGATATTCAACCACCGTGCTTTTAAAAAATATCCATTAAATATTCTTAAATATTATTTGTGTATAAGAAAAACCGAAATGAATAATTAATATATGCAGCGTTTCGTGGCTAATAAACTCTAACACTCAAGTCTTTTATTGAGAATAAAGTACGTTGATTTGAGCAATAGTCTAGGTATTTTAAACGGTCGTAAAAAATGAATGGGCCGTTTAATTAAATATAAAAAAGTTTATATCTTTAAAATCATGAATAATAAAAATTATTATTCAGAATCAAAGCCTTTTTTGATTACAAACGAGTTGATTTTTGATATCAATGGATCTCAACAGCTAGTAAATATTAAGAGATGCGAAGTTAATTACTTTTTGATAGTTTATTTAGTAGTAATACCTATATGGAACACATTGGACTATAAATTGATTAAAGTGTTTGATCAAGTACCGATAGATGATAGTAGTAAAATGATAGTAATACATTTCAAACTAGAGGCATATATACACTCAGAGAGTGCAAACCTCCGCCGTCACGGGGTCCTTATGAGCCTTCCGAGGCGGATTTTTCACGACTGGGGCGGCGTAGAGGGACGGGGGAGGGTTCCCCTCGACGGAAATTCCGAGAGAAAGACGCTCCCGGCACCGATTTACAGCACAGCGACATCTATTGGCAGAGTAGGCTAACTTGAAATATTTATTAGTATTTAGCTCATTTTGCATCTTAATTCTGCACTCAGAGATGCCAAAATTTAATCACTTGTTACTTTTGGCATTTCCAACAACTCCACAAAGTTTCATTCGAATCCGTTCCGTACTTTTTGAGTTATCCTGCTGACAAAACAAACAACAAACCAACGCCAGTGAAAACAATACCTCCTTCGGCGGAGGTAATAATGATTTAGCCATGATTTTTACTTTGTTTTGTGAGAAGGAAGCCATGAAATCAAAACCACTACTAGTCAAAGAAATCTAATACTTTCCGTGTGTAGTACCAT
Source organism: Caligus rogercresseyi (assembly GCA_013387185.1). Classification (NCBI taxonomy): domain Eukaryota; kingdom Metazoa; phylum Arthropoda; class Copepoda; order Siphonostomatoida; family Caligidae; genus Caligus; species Caligus rogercresseyi. The sequence goes on from CP045910.1 coordinate 5,731,258, forward strand.
GCTAGCTACTTGTACCACTAATACCTTACTTACTTACTTAGTACCACAAATATTCACAAGAATCTCATACTATTGGTGTGTAATATCATGCTAGCTTGTTGCTTTTTAAACGCTCTTTTTGAATGGTAAAAACCTTTAATACGTAAAAAGTTGATGACTTTTTATTTTAACCTTTCATTTCTAAATTTCTTGAGGTTTCAAACATTTGCAAATTAAAACATTGATTTATTCATAAAATTAGCATTATGTGCTAACTTTTTGCCCCTGGTTTTTAATAGCATTACACACATTAAGTATTAAAATAAATGTCTTAACGCTATCCTACTATTTTTTTTAAATCCATCTACTCTCTCTAAATAAATTATAATTATTTTTCCATTTATCATATATTGAAACGAGTCAAAATAGATTTTTTAAACTATAATAACAGTCCATTTATCAACATTTTAGCGTCATTTCATAGTTTTAGGAACTTATATTTGAAATATTAATATATTTGTAATTAAAATTGCTCTTGCTTTTCTTTTGTATGGATTTATTTTTTTAAGGAATGTCAAAGCCATTGTGTCAAATTATATAAATAGATATTGTGTTCTAAAGCTTTAGCACTTAAGCAAAGGAACAAAACTAAAATTAGAATAAACATGATATTAGGATATTTAATATATTTAATTTAAAACTTTTATATTTATATAACTTCTCTAAACAATTAATTGTTCTTTTAACGTTTTGTATATTATTTGTAAATGGATATTATAATGTACATTATTAAGGGCCTTAAACACCAGGAAGAGCTCCCAAGAAAAGTACTTTAAAGTACTCATGTCTTTATTCACAAATCATAAGGACGCATATTGTGCTAACTTTTTACCTTAGCTTTAATCACATAAACTATAAAAAAAACTCTTAACGCTATCCTACTATTCTCTTTAAAGTCCATCTCCTCTCTCACTCATTAAATCCCCAAACTTCCCCTTCAAAAATGAATGAAAATCTCTTTTACTTAAGCTTGGTAATTGGAAGATTTCCCCCTAATTTTCTTACTTTTTTCTCTCCCTCTTTTTCCTCTTCTTTAAATGAGTTCATTCAATCATTTTTGCATCCTATTTCTCTCTCTCTCTCTCTCTCTCTTACCTAAACCATTTCCACAATTTCCATCTTTAAATCACCTCTGAGCAACTAACACCGGTCCTAATATGTAAATAATAGGATTCACACCTTTGGTGTGTGTGTTTTCATTTGCTCTTCCTCTCACAGTTCATCCCCCCTTAGGGCACGTCATGAATTATATAATAAGAAGATACTCTCAGAGCTTTAAAGAACCAAAATAATTACATAAAAGGAGGAAGTGTTTTTCCCTGAAAAAAAATCAAGCAAAAAAATGAAGGGGAAAAGCTAATTGTTTTTTGTCAGATGGTCGTAATTACTAGAGGGGGGTTAGAAAAACGCTTATTAACAGATTCTATAATATTTAGTTTCTTTTCTTCTATAATAAGAGGTCAGAGTGTCTAATTGGAAGAGGGCTATTAAGGGAGCATCTTCTATTTTTATAATTATTTATAAGAATAATAATGATAATCACTGCAATTATATGAAATAGGAAGAAGATCAGAATCAATTTTGAAGGAGTATAAAGGCGATTGGAGTTGTATTGGGTGGTTTAAAAACTTTATTAAGATTTCTCTATTACGAAGTCTTATAGGTTATATATATATATATAAATAATACTTATCTTCATTAGTTTCAATTCATACAAAAAAGAAACCCCTAAAATAATAAATAAATTTAAGTTTTTTAGAAGAGACGGACAAAAATAATTTTTGTGTCTGAAGATCCTCTAAGTTTTTGCCTTGTCTTGTGCCTTGGTTTATTTTGTAAGAACTGATATTGGAATCAATGTTGTGTGTTTGTGAGCCCTTTATATTTCTGACATCCCAGCATCTGTTACCAACTAATAAACGCAAAATAAGTAAATGGAGGATAAGCATTAAAGCGTTTAAAAACTACTGATTTTCTAATTTGATTAGGCAATTGCGTACATATTTATATAAATAAACATTGTAGTTTAAAATTATTGCTTGTCACAAAAATCAACGAATGAATATTCAATAAAACTTAAGCCATATAGCACACAAATACGATACAAAAATAGGTTGTACATAAAGACGACAATATAATATAAATACTTGACGTATAAAATATATTATAAAATAACAAAAGTTGTAGGTAAATATTTTTTTAACAGAATTTCGAATGTTTTTTCTTTACAAATTTTGATGATTGGTTGTAGAAACTTCTTATGCTGAAGCGCTGTTGATGGAAAATACTTTGTTTCGTTGATTGGCTGGGATCCATTTGACACCATTCTCCAATGGAATCCCTTAAATCAAAGTCTGTGTATTTTAAACTAAAATGCTTATTTTTATATATAATATCTCTATATCTATCTAAAGTCTATTAAAAAATCAAAGGCTGTGTATCTAGCTGTTGCAGCTAGTAAAAGGTTTCTTATTTCAAGTGGTTTGATTGGTGTATATGTTTGAGACAAGTTATGTTTGCAAAAAACAACCAAGAGGGAAGTGAAAAAAATATTATATTCCTTTGATTTAAACTATATTCATACGTAATCATCTTACTATCATCTATATTTATGTTTTGTGTAAAGGGAGTAAAGAAAATAACAAAATGGTTTTTGATCCTGCTGAAGGTTCATCCCTAAGGCTAAGATATTGGTACCAATGGGACCAATATCATCAGATAATAATAATAATGATATTAGGAAGAAATGGCAGAGGAGCATACGGCCTAGGAAAAAATGGACCAGGAAAAAACATGTTATTTACAACTATTTGGATGATTTTGAACTAAAGTTGACACTAAAAAAGATAAAATTCATCTAAAACTGAAAAAGTACAGTTATGTTAGTCCTTATTTACTCAATGTATATGAGAATTAGTATTGAAACAATACTTAGGTAGGTGTATTCCACTCAAAGGTTTTGCCTACCCATGTATTTGGTCCATTTCTTCCATGAGTCATCATTTTCCTTTTCTACCTTGATCATTTCTTCCCGGTCCATTTCTTCTAGGCTGTATTTTCCTGGTTCATTTGCTATGGACACCAATAATTATAGTTCCAATAGTGGGTGATTCTATAGTAGTGACTGACGTGACGTCATGTTAACGACGACGGTAATAAGATCTTCTAATATATAGTCCGAAACCCTCTTTCTTCTAATAATAACTACCACTTAAAAAACAATTGATTGCATGTTTTCACAATATTATTATTTTAAGCGTACTGACGTCACGTTATTAGATGCTAAATGCATCCTCCAATCCCCTTCTTTTCAGAACGTTCTTATATATATATATATATATATTGATCCAGGGCTCAAAGCGTGCCTGGTAATAATAATCTCTTTGTGCATTTCAAAATGAAACACCTGAAAAACTCTATAATATTTTTAAAGTACATACTTCTGAGTCACAAATATATCATCACCCAAATGTTTTTTTCATATAATTTCTTTTTTACCCCTATGACGTCAAGCACGTATGAACATTTAATTTTGATCTATTTCCTTCATAAACATTCTTTCTGTATGGATCCAGGGCAAAAAAAGCTCTCATTCCTTCTTGGACGATGATGCTTTGGAGAAGCAAAACAATAAAAAATGAATGGCTAATCTTCTTCATCATCTTGTTGTTGTTGTTATTTTATTCCGGCTCCTTTAAGCTATGATCATCATCATCATTCTATCTATTATGATAATACTGCTTACAAAAAAAGACGCTCTAAGGGGCATAATTATATATTTTCTTCTTCTTCTTAGGCTTTTTTGTTGTTTTATGATGATCAAGCCATTTACTCTCATCTGGAGAAAGAAAAACTGTGTTAATTTCCATGATCCTTGCCTTAATAACATAATCACGCTGATGTTAGTCTGTACGTAAGACAAACGAACTTTAATTTCTTCTTCGGAGTCACACATTATTATTTCTTTTTTTTTTTGGTTCCTTTGCTATTTGGAAGAATTTAATTGTTTTATCGCATTTAATTATTATCTATGTTATTATATTAATTTCTTGAGAGTATAGATAATATAGAGTACAGAAGTAGCGAGGAATAGCGGGGTATTTGTGTGTGTGTGTGTGATCTCCGTTGTTGGAGGAAAGACATGAACGAACTTAAGAAATAAAGAGTGAGATAAATATTTTTTTTATCTTGATAGAACGAAAGGAAAATGACATCCATCTCATAATGCTTAGAATGGACTCTTCCATTTCCACCTATTAATGTTTATTGAATTAAGCAACTGCTCATGCTTATTTTGTTGCATGACATCACCGATAAATGATGTACAAAAAAAACCATTGACAAAATATGTTTATGGGTAAGACTGCGAGAAATATGTTCCTGTGTTATTTAAAAAAAAGGAACGCAAAAGAGACTTTAACGCACGGAGGAGAAGGAGCGTAATACATTTAAAAAGAAGAAAAGTAAGTTTAACGCATGGAAGGCAAGCGTCGTAAAGTGTCATTTTTTTTTAAAATCATTCTCTAATGTTAGATAAGTATAAAAGGTTTAATATATATAAGAAGTTTTTTAATTATATTAAAAAAAGTTAATTATGCCTCATAACAAATTTTGTGCAGAAAAATAATTTTGAAGGGATCATCTTTTCGTATTTTAAAGGTACTTTGATTTATATTGAAATATACCTAAAAACTCTGCTTATTTATCCTTAGATAATGATTAATGTTCTTGCTGTGTGAAATGTGGATTTTAAAAGAAGGTTTAAATGTCTTAAATTGAATTCAAATGTAATTAAAAAGAGTTATAGACAAAGAGAGAGAGAGATTATTTAAAATATCCCTTTAAACATGAGACCATTTATTATTACCTCCGCCGAAGGAGGTATTGTTTTCACTGGCGTTGGTTTGTTTGTCAGCAGGATAACTCAAAAAGTACGGAACGGATTCGGACGAAACTTTGTGGAGTTGTTGGAAATGACAAAAGCAACAAGTGATTAAATTTTGGCATCTCTGAGTGCAGAATTAAGATGCAAAACGAGCTAAATACTAATAAATATTTCAAGTTAACCTACTCTAGATAGATGTCGCTGTGCTTGAAATCGGGTGCCGGGAGCGTCTTCCTCTCGGAATTTCCGTCGAGGGGAACCCTCCCCCGGCCTCTACGCCGCCCCAGTCGTGAAAAATCCGCCTCGAAGGCTCATAAGGACCCCGTGACGGCGGAGGTTTGCACTCTCTGAGTGTATATATACCTCTAGTTATATTGTAATAATATAAGCTTAAATCTTATTTATTAATTGTACATTTATTAAACATTTTCTTTGTAAGAATGATTAAAATCGATAGATTCTGACAATTTTTTCTTTTTAGTATTTTTTGAATGTTTCATGGCTTTCCATTTTAATTATAACTATTTCCCCTAATATCATATATTCAATCTCATAAATATGTATGTTTAAGGAATGGAGGGTTATTGTATGCTAAGAGATAGATAAAAAAGTCGTTTTCAAGTCACAAATAAACATTTTTCCTTTTATTTCGTCTATAATAATCTATTGATCTATTACCTCCGCCGAAGGAGGTGGGGTATTGTTTCACTGGCGTTTGTGGTTTGTTAGTTTGTTGGTTTGTCAGCAGGATAACTCAAAAAGTACTGAACGGATTTGGATGAAATTTTGTGGAGTTGTTGGAAATGCCAAAAGCCAGAAGTGATTAAATTTGGTATCTCTGAGTGCATAATTAAGATGCCAACGAGCTAAATACTAATACATTTCAAGTTAGCTACTCTGCCATAAATGTCGCTATGCTGTAAAATCGGGTGCCGGGGAGCGTCTTCCTCTCGGAATTTCCGTCGAGGGGAACCTCCCCGTCCTCTACGCCGCCACAGTCGTGAAAAACTCCTCGGAAGGTTCATAAGGACCCCGTGACGGCGGAGGTTTGCACTCTCTGAGTGTATATATGCTCTAGTATATGTGCAAAGCAATATAAACGTTCAACGAGGAATGTGAACTAATTAAAATATGGGTAAGGAAGATAGAAACATGTGATTAAAACATATTAAATGTATTTTTTTAGATTCCCGAGTTTTAAGCAAATATGATGATGCGTCATTATTAAAAGGTTAGGATTGTATAGAGCAGATATTGTGAACTAAATTTATTTATGTATCTATGCAACTGCCCTGAATAGCTTACTTATTCTCTGTATATATATTTTTAGTGTATTTTATCACTATATAAAATGTTCGCAGATTCCCTCAATTTCAACCAATCACGCTTCACTTTTTCTCTATCTCTATTTATAAAAATATACTCATCATTACCTAAATAATCACTCATATTGGGGGGGGGGGGGGGGACAACTATTTTCACTTTGTCTCCATGCCTTACAAAGTGTATACTTGTGACGTCACAAGTATGCATACCATATGATTGCCCTATAATTATCATATATGTGTATTTTTTTTTCCTTCACCCTCCTCCTCCTCCCCCATCCCCGGCCGGCGGCAACTAATCACATAATCATAGCAACAAATTATGATAGCTCAATGAGAAGTCTATTTTTTCTCCTTCAGTGTGAGGGAATGTTATTACGGAGGCGTTTCTTCTTCATCTTCTTCCTTGAGGGAATATTCCATCATCATCATCATTCAGCGGGAATCCTCCTTGTTTTCTCTCGTGATTGATTTCCTATATATTACATCGAAAACAAATAGACGACTCATGAAGTGATGATTTCATTAGATGGGTCCTAAGGCTACGTCTTTTTGCTATGAATCCATATGCTGGGGGATTTCTTAAAAATATGGACATACTTGTACAAAATAACAATAAAAAACAAAGTGTTGAAGTTTTGGTTCGTAATATCCTCAACATTTTTTATTAGTGTCACTTTTTGATCCAGTATCTATGGAGTGGGCTTTCCAGCAGATTTAATTGCCAGTAAAAACATATTGTCATGACGTCATTAGTTATATTTGCAGAATGGAGTCGGACCCTAAGTGTGAAGGCTTTCGGCTTGGACATCTAACTGATGACAGCTCAAAGCATCCCCTTACAATTTGTATATGTCACCCCACTTTACCTTTCTTAGACAGGGGCTTGAAATGGGGCTTTAATACGCATTGATGCAAACCCTCCAAGGTACAAGAGAAGGATGAAGTATCCTTAGTTATAGAGAGCTTATGCATGCTTCAGAGGCATACGTCATATTGCCCAATAGAAACAAAATCGTTCTATGATCAACTTACGATGACGTAGATCAAATTACTTTGTTTAGTTTGGGAACATAACTACTCTGAACGACGATGTTGCTCTGCTATTGGAGGGAATGAGCTCCATATATCCTTATGTCCTTAGCACGTAGGGCTCATGTTTATTAATAAGATTGATGACGTCATTGCGTAGCCGCACCCTACGTCACTTTTCAAAGAAAAAACCATTTATAAACAAAAAACATGGGATACATTGGGTATAAGTAAATATGGATGAATGGTAAGAACCTAAATCGAAAAAAAAAAAGTTCAATTAATATGGGACATTTTCAGTGGGTAAACTGTCTCATTTTGTCTATAACAGGTCTTTATTTTAATATTTTGCCTAGTTGGTTCGATAGAATTGCAGTACCATCCTGGGATAAGAAATAAGCAATCTTGTAGTGTGTAAATTAGTCACTCGAACCTAGGATATATCAATGAAGTGACAAAAAACACCTTCCCCTCTATGGATTCGAACCTGAGTCCTTAATATGGAGAGTTGAAAACGTTTTAAAGCTATCGCACTCCCTTACAAGTGAGGGCTTTCTGCATAGTATATATAATAAAAAAAATGAAATATTTAAAGCTACAAAAAAAGAGTCTTTTCGGTTACATTTGGATTGCTTTTAAACATTATTTTAGCATTTGTTCTATTTAAACTCTATTTTCGACTCTCTTATTTATATATATAATCAGAGCTGGGATTCGGTACCGCGATTCGGTATTCGGTAGATTTATTATATATCTATCGAATATCGATCGGTGCGGTAAAAAAAGAAAAAAAAGCGACATTATTTATGTATTGTTCTGTGACTTCTTCATATGCATTTAGTATCGGAAATTTATAGCAAAAGGACAAATAAGTATATAATGTGTATAATTTTTTTTTGAAATTATTAGAAATTTAAACATGTTATTATTATATAAATCATAGTTGCACTCAGATTTTGAAGGAAAGGAAGGCAAATAGACAACAAATGTTTTACTTACTGTCTTTTGTGTCGTTTATTACGATATTAAATGCGCTTTCAGCTACGGAGTTGTTTATTCATTTTGCAAAGTGCAACGTCTTCACTACACCAGGAATGACACTTCCAGTTATAAATACCGATTTACATTCGGGTGTTGCGGCTCTGTATATAATATCATAAATATATAAAGGACTAGGATACTCAGATAGTAGATAATTTCAATAAACATACCCTTGTCTCTTACCCCCATCACTCAAACCTCCTCTCCTCTCCTCCATCTCTACCTACTATATACATAATTGTATAAGTCTTGTTTGGGTGGATTGGTTGGGGTCATTCTTTTGACATAAATACATAGAATTACGTTCGAATATATACCTTTTTTTGTATATGAAGAGGGGGTAAAGAGAGGACCTACTAGCTCACTAGCGCAGGTCTAGAATATTGGAGGTACTTGACTTTATTATTCGGGCTTAGTCAAGAGGCATTTAAAGTTCATCAAGATATATATGTATATATATTCTTTTCTTTCTTTCTTTTTCCCTTAAAGAATGTACAGAGCAATAAAATCTACAACCACCCCCCAACCATCCCTTTCTAATGCCTTCATTATAAAGAGCCCCTCTTTGTCTAACCTTAAGCAATGCGCGTTTTATGGGCTTTTAACTCATTAAAGAATTTTGCCTTGATTTAGATCTTAAGGAGGAGGCTGACTGGCGGGAGGGTTTAGCATTTAAATAAGGAAATTGATCATATATTTAACCTATTGGCACCGCACTTTTTATGATTTGCGTGTTTTGTGACTCATATAGATCCTGGAGTTGTTGTGTCTATTAATGGCGAAATGTGAAGCTTTATTGTCGATAGTTAATATCTGTTGACATTAAATCTATTGGTGTTGGCATTTTTACCTCCGCCGAAGGAGGTATGTTTTCACTGGCGTTGGTTTGTGTGTTTGTCAGCAGGATAACTCAAAAAGTTCGGAACGGATTCGGAATGAAACTTTGTGGAGTTGTTGGAAATGCCAAAAGGAACAAGTGATTAAATTTTGGCATCTCTGAGTGCAGAATAAGATGCAAAAGGAGCTAAATACTAATAAATATTTCAAGTTAGACTACTCTGCCAATAGATGTCGCTGTGCTGTGAAATTGGGTGCCGGAGGCGTCTTCCTCTCGGAATTTCCGCGAGGGGAACCCTCCCCGTCCCTACCCGCCGCCCCAGTCGTGAAAAATCCGCCTCGGAAGGCTCATAAGGACCCCGTGACGCGGAGGTTTGCACTCTCTGAGGTATATATGCCTCTAGTTTATATTTGTGTTAATTCGTTTAAACTTATTAGGACTCTTTTGTTGTCCAAAGGATTTGTAAAGGAAAAAAATGTTCCAACACTCAGATTAAATTGAATATATATATATATATATAT
>CP045910.1:5743538-5752345 GCA_013387185.1 Caligus rogercresseyi
AGAGAATGATCGCTCAAAAATGCTTTAACCAACATCCTCCAGAGTTAAAGCAGATACCAGCAATTCTTAGGAATTGTAACATTGGTTACCTGTTTGGCTTCCCGAGGTAGAATGGGTAAACAACATGGTTAAAGTGGTGTGTGTTCTAGGGAATGGGCTAAGATCGTAAATTCGATTCCGCCCTGGACTCAAGACTCGACTTCAATTCGTACTCTTGGATCCTACCCTCAAACAAACAAAAAATACACTCAGAGAGTGCAAACCTCAGGGATTCAGGGAGTATATTTTTTTTCATCAAATCTTTATTAATATGAAAATATACACTCAGAGAGTGCATACCTCCGCCGTCAGGGGGTCCTTATGAGCCTTCCGAGGCGGATTTTTCACTACTGGGGCGGCCGTAGAGGGACGGGGGAGGGTTCCCCTCGACGGAAATTCCGAGAGGAAGACGCTCCCGCACCTGATTTTACAGCACAGCGACATCTATGGCAGACTAGGCTATCTTGAAATATTTATTAGTATTTAGCTCATTTTGCATCTTAATTTTGCACTCAGAGATGCCAAAATTAATTTCTGTTCCTTTTGGCATTTCCAACAACTCCACAAAGTTTCATCCGAATCTGTTCTTTACTTTTTTAGTTATCTGCTGACAAACAAACCAACAAACCAACGCCAGTGAAAACAATACCTCCTTCGGCGGAGGTAAAAACAGTGTTATCAACTGATATAAGTTATGTTTATTGGTGTGTTTGACAGAACAACATTATTTTTTTATTCTTACATGTTTATAGAAGGGATTCGTCTTCTTAAATATTCATAGCAGACAAATGGCAAGGGATTACTCTATACCCGACACAACATAGAAGGAGAAAAAAATCGATTAGAAAACATCTCGTTGATTATAGTATCAAATATATCACCAACCTCTCTCTTTCTTTATTATTAATGAGCTGTTGCTTTATTATTTTACATTATATAAAAAGCTTAGTTCTTCTATACTGGAAGAGGAGGAACTTAGAGCCGGAGTCCCTTCCTGTGTCCGGAGTTACTACTCTTTCCACAGGACTCGTGGACGAGAGGAACAAAACTGTCCCTTTTGAGAGATTATAATAACAATTTATTAAAGAATACCCCAAAAGCTGCTGTTGTTTTATTATTGCGTTATTATAAACAACTTGAGTTCTTCGCTTCTGGAGGAAGAAACCTGATATGAAGTCTCTCCTGTGTCCAAAGCCATTTATTCACAGGACTCGGGGATGAACAAGAGGAACTCTTTCGCCTCTCCTCGGAACTGATTGTTCTTATTGTAAGTAGTTCAATGACTCTCAAGGCACTGCAGGTTCTTAAGGCATCTTCTCAAATCATTCTTAGCATTTTTTCTGGCCGATTGACGACGAAAAAGGAATCAAACAGCTTAAGTTATACCAAACGACGAGTGGTCCAGGATGTCAGACGAAGATGGCTTTCTTCTAACCACTTCAACCCCCACACCCGAGTCGGACTTAAACCCCCACTTTAACATGCAAAGGAAATTCGGGACGTGGCCAAGATGTTTATTTAATAAAAGAGGAAGTGGCGCATCCAAGGGTGTAATTATTATTTGTTGTTATAAATGTATAAAAAATCATTTTTCAATAATTAATGAAGAAATCAGTTGAAATATAATTTTCCATTAGAGATCAAGGTTTTTTTTACAAGTTTTGTCGTAATACAGAGCTGCAGTGACATTGAACTACTAACAATAAAAACAAGCTAATCCCGAGGAGAGATCAGGTCATCGGCTTCGGCTATCTCGTACTGGTTGTATCTAAAGCGTTAAAGTAAAGTAGCGCATGCATAACATAAAATTCTTCCTTTTTTCCCAAAGGAATGGATAAGAAATTTAGTTCTTCTTTAGTTCGTAAGGGGCGCTTTTATGCTAGAGCTCTTTGAAATAATTATATTTATATTTGGAGACGTTTATTATCTTGTAGTGATTTGATATATTTCAAATCATCAAATTTAATCCCTTTAAACCGGGTTTAAATAGGATTGTGACGTAATTTCATGGACAACGACATCTAACGTTAAAGGAAATTACCAAAATTTTGGCCAATTTTTTGTTTACTTTTTCCTTGCATGCGCCACATTACTTTAACGCTTTAGTTGTATCTATATCAGGGTGAAGGGGAGCCACAACGGATTTTGAACGAGCTAAAGATTCAAGACCAGTACATCGTTCTGTTGAAAGGACTTACGTCAAAGGAAACTTTTTCAAAACATGTTTGAGCATGACAATTAATTATATTTCAACCGGTTTGTTATAACATATTCGCATTTACAGACATCATATGAAATAAAGGACTTGTAAAAAATATAGCGGTCCGCCAAGAACTTTGAAACTCCTTTCACTCCGGATCCAAATATTATGTATGATTGTCAAGATTCCACTCACCATGTCCGAAATTACAAGGTGTCCGAAAATACATACCATATATACACATTTCCCCCAACAAACTCATAAAAAATGGCTTTTTTTTCTTCGTAATGAAGTCATGATATCAAATAATATCTTCAGAAGCATCTTCTATGAAGGCATTCATTAAACCTAAGCCACTTAAATGTTTTCTTGCCCGGAGGGAACTCTTTCCCGAGGAGCCACAATTGATTTATAATTCCCTTGTTTCTTTGGTATTGATTGATAAATCATAGACTAACGATAGTTAGATAATGGGTAATTATTACCTACTTTTTTGTTTATGGTGAAGCAAATATACTAATTTATACAACAACAATAAAAATAATAATACTGATAACAACATATGAAGATAATAAAATACTAAATTGGTGTTATAAATAAGAACTAATTATATATATATATATATATATTAGGGTGATTCTTATTCATGTATTTCAGATTGAGAGTCGGGCTTCCCTAGGATTGTACCCTGGTGCATAGAGATCATCTTCTGAAATTCTGAACGAAATCGAATATTGGGACCCAAAAGTTATTTAGTAATGTTTGTTTTTTTGCCATTGGATCGCCTCTAATGTCCTAATTAATAATGCTATTTCAAACAATTTGCTACAAAATGTAGGTATGATTGCAAGGATTTCAAATGGTGATGAGGTTTTATGTACTTCCAAAATTAAACGAGATATGCAAGTTTAAATTGTCGTTTTATGTAAAATACCCCCAAAATGACTATTTCAAAACATTAATACCTCGTTCAATTTTGGATGTATATAAAAACTAAATACAAATTTAAAATCCTTGCATTCATACCCAAATTTTTAGCAAATTGTTTGAAAATAGTATTCATATTAAGAACATTAGAGGCGATCGATTGGCAAAAAAAAAATATATATATATATATATATATATATATATATATATATATATATATATATATATATATATATATATATATATATATATATATATATATATATATATATATATATATATATATATATATATATATATAATAGTAACCTTTATTTGAAAATTAAAATGATAACAAATATTATACAGTTTATGTTTATTGGACAAGTATCATCATAAAATAATTAAAAGTATAATGATTTTAAATGGTTGGACTCAATGTCTCAGAAACGGTTTGGGGGTTTATCATGAGCAATAATAGATATTTGTGAACCCAAAATTATAAAATGGAGTGGGTTTTGTCGGCGTTTCTTGTGTTTTTAAAAATCTTATGTTGGCACTCTTGTATTCCATAATATTTTTTTTCGTTCTCTAGTAAATGGCTCAAAGAATTATATGGAAATTTATATTGAATTTCGATTCCAAAAGTTTCATAGGTATCCTACGCCAAAAATTTAATAAGGCTCCTTTCTTCAGGAACTTACTTACATCAGAAGAACTCGAAAACATAGCCATTGAAACATAGATTTTGACTGTTCACGACCTGAAAAGAGAATCAGTTTTTAATACAGGGAGATTTATGTTCCCCCTGAGAAAAAGTGCTCGTAATCATCTTCCTTTAACTCCATGGTGCGTGAAGTTTATTTGTACAAGGTTGAAATATTCAGACGCGAACTTGGTTGCTGAATATTATTAAAAAAACTTTCGGCCTCCCGTCCTCTGGGATCGGATGATTAGACATTCCCTTTTAGAAGTCTATAACGGTCGTCATTATACAACATAATTTTTAATCTCTGCTAATCTTCTACGCTTTTTCTTCCATGTAAAAATTGTGGTAAATTATACAATGATACTCTTCATGCTTTTGTCAATTGTCCCATGTTAATTATTTGAGGTCGTTTTTAGAGCTAAATCGTGTTTTGATTTCAAATTATAGGCTAGACTTTGTGAAAGCATATACACTCTTCGGTTCTTTTACACATTTGAAATGTAACTCTCCAGAAGGAAAAGCTATTTTATCAGCTACTAGAAACTTCAAATCTTATATATGACAAAGATAGTCAATGCTAAGTGTGTGGATGTCACTAACTTAAGAGCAATGACGATATCCGCTGCAGCGAGATAATGTGCACTGGAAGTATAGATTCCCAATAATCCGTGATGATTCCTGGACATATGCGTTTAGGATAATACGCTACTTCCCTTCGAACTCTGCCCGACATCTCCAAGCGTTGAAGAGGATTTAAAACTTCACCAACAAACTCATCGTCGAATCTTAGGACTGTTTTTTTATATTCATTTTTTCAATTTAAAATTTTTAGATATATAAATTCATATTGTTTTTTAATGTCTCTTTTTAATTTATCACTTTCTAATATTTGATTATTGATACGTAGATCTTTTAGTAGGAAAATAATTTTAAACTAAAATGTTTATATATGTTATTTATTTTTTAACACAATTTTCCTATTTTATATTCAGTTTCATGTTTATGTTTTTAAGTATGTATACATTAAGTTGAATGAAGAATTTACCGTGGAGAAAAAACTATAGATGTCCAAGTTGTAAGCCCTTCCAAAGTTGTGTCTTAAGAATAGATATATATTATAAATAAATGTATTTTGAGGTGACCCCTTCTTCCTTTATTTTGGAACCAAATATTCGTTATAAAGCAAAGGTTTTTTGATATCATGTATTTAGAAAAACTTTAGAATTATATAAGGTTTATAGAGTCAAAAATGAATATCTTTGTATGTTACAAACATCGTTCGGTCATTTGCTGCGAAAGAAAATTAATTCAAATTTCTACGCATCAACCATTCTTCAAGAAACAGGGCTTTTATGGATATCACCCTTGGATGGAAACTGATATAATTCACACTGACTTAATAGATTAAAAATAAATTTGATTTATTCAATTGTAATTTTTTAACACTCAACATTAATTAACTGCTTACATTTAATATTTCTTGCAATATGGTAGTGCTTTAATAAGCCTCAAGAAACCCGTGTCTACCAACTGCGTCACTGCTTTCAAAGGCCTGGGGCCTGTCACAGCCATTGAGAGAGGTATGCACGTTATCAAGTTCTCGGAAGGTGGAAAAGACTCGCGCGGGACTGTCTAGATCAGGGATGCCAGGGTGAAATCGGTCAGGGGGCCTGATGTTTTCAAGTAGAACCTCAGGGGACCAAATTACCGGTACATTTTTGGCCTGGCAACACTAAACAAACAACAAAAGTAGATTTAAATGTTTGATATTGTATCATAGTATTATTTATTAATAAAAACACTTCTCAACACTGACGTAACTGGCCAAATAAGATATATATTCGGGCCGGTTCCGGCCCGCGGGCCGTCACCATGGCACCACTGGTCTAGATCCTTCTGGTTACTTAAGATAATATAATTACAAAATATTTATTTTTATTTGTTTGTTTGTTTTATTATTGTCATATTTTATATATATTATTATATATATATATATATATATATAAATATTCAGTAGCCATGAAGGCTAGAGTTATATGTATGAACACCGAAATAAATCATAAAACAGCAACAACTCAACCTTCAGTTTTGCATTTTTTCGGTTCAAAACATTTCATTCAGTAATTTGCAAAAAAACATGTAAAAACCAAATATACTAAAATAAATAGACAGTAAAACCATTCAGGGCAGTAGTGAGGGATATGATCCTTTTAAATTTTACTGCACTGAGAGATAACCTTATATAAAAGGCACATCAATTATTTTATATGTTACAAAATCTTAAGTTCCTTTTTATAGTCTTATACCATCTGTACATCTTGCTGGCACATATTTAATTAGTTCACCAGCCCAATTCATCGTTGGGCCTCCTAAATCCGGGATTTCATTATTGTTATAATTTAAAAAGCGCCCACACTCCAATGTTTTTATGTGAAGGTGTGATTCCCATCATACTCACCATTTAGTTAACACCATACAACAACAAGTGTCATGACCCGTGGAAAGCGTATGTGAGTGTATATCACCATGTCCGAAACTTGAAAGGTTAAGAATGTTAATCATGAGAGCTAATTGCTTGCAAAAAAAATTGTAAGCCTAGCTGGGAGAGGGGAATTATGTTGTTATGTTTAGGCTTTTAAATAGCAAAAGAATTATAATTATGAGGAATACAAAAAAAATACAAAAAGAAAAAAATGATATTTTATTTTCCTTATTATTATTTTCCATAGCGCTCAAAAGTATTCTATATTTATATATTTTTTCTTTCTTAAATCGTGTTTCTCTAGATGTGGGCAACTGTTGGGTTATATCTCAGTGTTGTTAGTGAGTTAACTAGGAGAGGTTTCTTAAGACGAGAGACCATAAAGATCAAACGCCTTCAGGCATAGGAATTCCATACTTTTTAAAAGATGCTTGCATACGATATTCATAAATACTTTGGAACATTTACATTCCTTAAATCCCGACTTTCTTGCTCGCTCCCCGGATTTGATAGGCATCTAATAGGATAGCAAAGGGTGTTTATAAATAATCATAAAAAAATTAATAATGCAGAAGCTTTATATGAATATGGAGCTTTTCTACAATTTTTATTATGATTTTTATTGTTATGATTATAATAGATTAAAAAATTAATGGAGCGTTCAAACAATGGATTTAGTTCTAAATAATGCTATAATAAAAGTGATACATAAAAATAGCTTGATTTTTAAATTTAATCTATTGTTATTGTGTATATATATATATCATTTTTTTTTGTTGTCGTTCATATTTTTCCTGTTCATGAAAAAAATTCCTGTCTAAAAAAAATGTCGTCACTTTTTCAAAATGTCGAACGACGAACGATTCAATCTTAAAACGAACGATGAACAACAAACAATAAGTTTGATGAACGACAAACGAACGACAATTTTTCGCGAACGACAATAAGTCTATATATTTTTTTTTGAAATTATTTTCTAAAAAACTTTCAGAATGACGAAGGAACGAAAATGTACTGAAGTCCCGGGCCCGGGTACCGCGAAAAAAGTGTCCCGGTCCGTATATATATATATATAACATATATATACAAGGTCGGCTGATAAGTCCCGAGACTAACACATAGATGGCTCCAGTGGATTTGTTTTCATATGACTGTCAGCTAGTACCAGCCTTCAAAACATACATGCATAAATATAACAGCTGTCTGACAACTAGTTTGTGAGATATTGCGTTTTAAGTGAAGCTACTTTTGTTATTGTGAAAAAAATGGAAAAAGACGAATTTCGTGTGTTAATAAAAATTATTTTTTGATGGGAAAAAATACCGTCGAAACTAAAACTTGGCTTGAAGAATGTTATCCGGACTCTGCTCCATCGAAAGCAACCATATGTCGATGGTTTGCTGAATTCAAACGTGGTCGTGTGAGCACGAATGATGATAAACGCAGTGGACGCCCAAAAGAGGTGGTTACACCAGAAAACATAAAAATAATCCACAAAATGATTTTAAATGACCGTAAAGGAAGTTGATCCAGATAGCTGAGACTCTGAAGATATCGAAAGAGCGCGTTGGACATATCGTGCATGAATATTTGGACATGCGAAAGCTCTGTGCAAAGTGGGTGCCGCGAGAGCTCACAATCGACCAAAACAACAACGAATTGATGATTCTGAGCAGTGTTTGAAGCTGTTCAATCGTAATCAATCCGAATTTTTGCGTCGATATGTGACAATGGATGAAACATGGCTCCATCACTTCACTCCCGAGTCCAATCGACAGTCAGCTGAGTGGACTGCATATGATGAACCGAATCCAAAGCGAGGAAAAACGCAACAGTCAGCTGGGAAGGTTATGGCGTCTGTATTTTGGGATGCACACGGTATAATATTCATTGACTATCTTGAAAAGGGGAAAACAATCAACAGCGATTATTATATAGCCTTGTTGGAGCGTTTGAATGATGAAATTGTTGAAAAACGGCCCCATTTGAAGAAGAAAAAAGTGTTGTTTCACCAAGACAATGCACCGTGTCACAAGTCAATGAAAACAATGGCTAAATTAAATAAATTGGGCTACGAATTGCTTCCCATCCACCGTACTCTCCAGATCTGGCCCCCAGCGACTATTTCCTGTTTGCAGACCTGAAGAGAATGCTCGCTGGCAAGAAATTTAAGGACAATGATGGAGTAATCGCCGAGACAGAAGCCTATTTTTCGGATAAAACGAAAGATTACTATAAAAGTGGAATCGAAAAATGAAAGATCGCTATAATCGCTGTATCGCCCTCGAAGGCAACTATGTTGAATAATAAAATCGAATTTTGTCAAGAAAATGTTTTCTTCTTAGATTGTCTCGGGACTTATCAGCCGACCTGTTAATATATATATATATATATATATATATATATATATATATATATATATATAATATATTATATATAATATATATATATATATATATATATATATATAT
>CP045910.1:5752445-5767166 GCA_013387185.1 Caligus rogercresseyi
GTTATATGTACATAAAAAAGCCTCTGTCGGTACAAAATGACGCATAATGGATTATACAATGCGTCAGAGACAAAGTAAAATTTTGAGAGGATACCTTGACGCACATCTAAGAAACACATTATGATTATTTTTTTCATAATCAATTTCTATAGGTCAATACAGGCTCTGAATCATGATATAAACTCAGATTGTACTGAATTCTGAATTGATAGAATGCAACCAAGGTCATTTTTGGATTTATCATCTAAAGTTTTACTAAACTTAAAAGTACTATTTTACTCTGAAGCGAACAAGTCATCTTCTACAGGCGAGTGAAGTTAATTGATAAAAAAAGCTATGAAATAAGCTAACAATACACACTCCATTTTTTCTTTGTTTTTACTGAAAACTTTGTTTTATTAAAAAACATCAAACATACGTCTGGTAGTAAATTAGATTTCCTTTAAATTAATAATTATATTGAAGTCTGTAACGTCCACCATTTGAAGAAATTTGCGGAAAACTATATTTTACTAAATTTTTAAAACTTTGACCTCGTTGCGCGACCTCGTAATGTTGACCGATTTTGTTCAAACTTTGTAGTCGTCTTCTTTATCACCAAGAAACAGAAAATTCTCAAAGTTGCTAACATTTCAAACATTTGAAAAAAGAACAACCCTAATATATATATTTGGTATGGTTATATTCAAGTTCCGTAGCTGATGATGACGCTTCATCATTTGGAACATCAGATAGCAAAGAACGTATTATAGTTATTTTAAGGGTCAATGAACCCTCAAGTTTCACTTGCCACAGCTAATGTATATTAGGGTTCCATCCTAATCAATAAATGACTTATGGGTCAAATAAATTGTTATTGAGTATAATATGTGTAATTTTCTATTCAATATAATTTAGAAAATAAAACTATATAGTTTTTTAATGGAAACTATTTTTTGTATCCCTGATGTATGTATATCACTTTTTTAGGTCGAATAGTATCAAAAAAATTGTTATTATGTCGATGAAAATACCTTATTTCAAACGCATATAAGAGTTAAATCAGATTTCAGTCATTTTTATGAATATTTTCAAAAGTAGAGTGATTCAACAACATGACCTAAGTTCTTTTTGTTTCTATGTGAGAGACTAAGCTCGTTTATTCGATCCACCTTGGTTAAAAGACCAGACTTTTACACGTAATCTTGGATCCTTCCCACAAACCCAAAAAAATCTTATTGTGCCCACAAATGATAGTTTTTGTTCTACAATTTATCATTTCCTAGAGTACATCATGCAGAAAATAAAAAGATATTAAGATATTCACCAAAAGCTACAAATATGAAAGCCACCAAAGGTTTGGTGACTTATGCTATATATATATATATATAATCTTATTTACTTCTCCAGGCTTATATATCTAAATATAAAAACAGTACGAGTATTAAACAATAGAGATAAAAACCCATAGAGAGCTTATTCCCTTCAATAGCAGAAAAAACATCGTTCAGCTGTATTTTGTGTTCAATATAAATAAAGTAATATGTATTACGTCATCGTAAGCTGATCATAGAGATAGATTATATCTCTATGATCAGCTTACGATTACGTAGGTCAAATTACTTTGTTATTGTTTTGGGACACAAAAATACAGATGAAGGGAATAAGCTCTCTATCTCTTTTTATCTCCATGTATTATCCCTATTAAAAATATATTAAATAGTTTTCATTCTTTTAACCCTCTCTTTCTTCTTGTTTATATTTCCAGGGCGCGGCTCGAAGAGCACGGGACCGCCGTATCCGCCAGCATGACCAGCTCCTCAAGCAAAAGGACCTTGTCATAAAAGAACTGACCTCCAAGAAGGAAGAGCTTAGACACCTGGAGGATGAGTGCCACATATGGGCAAAGCTCGTGGACACCATCAACTATCACGTGCGAGCCCTGGAGTCAAAGCTGAGACAAGAGAGGAGACTCTAAGAAGGGGGGACATATAGGAAGAAAGAATATCGGACCAAGTCGTGTATTTGATGTTTTACCCTTATTGTTATCCTTGATATCTTTGAATTTTTTTAGAAACAACGAGATTAATAGTCATAAGGAATTTCAATTGTTTTGAAGATAGACCTTTCTAACTGATGATTCACATTTAAAAATGTTTAGACAACCATTCTGTTATTCACCAAAAAAAAAAAGCAAGAAACTAAGGCAGCAAAGACACACCACACACGTCAAAGCTTCATTATTCATATGCTCTTCTTTGTTTTATTCCCCTGCCTCTTTTTTCGTTTAGTCGTAAATCGGATCTTCTTCTTCTTTTATGTGCAAAAGTCTTGTTCACTTAAGCCCAAGTCGAAAACTGAATGCTAAAGGCTGAGGTTACGGAGGAGAAGGTCAACAATACCTAAGTAAAAAATCTTAAGGTGTATTGAGTCATTTTAGTCATGCTTATTCAAATCCACACGGATGATAGGTGTAATGTCAATCTACCCAAAACAAATACGCAGCAAAATGTTATCAAGAGTATGTCTGGCCATCTGAGGTCAAGGTTAAAGGAAATAAAGAAAAAGGCGTGTTCAACTTCAATGTTAGGTTCAATAGGGGGATGGTATTTTTGGTCTACCTATTGATAGTCCTAGGTTGATAGACAATTTTAACGCATAATGCTTTTTATATCCTATCGGATGCAATTCGCTCGAACCATATAGGCCAATAAAAAAAAAAAAAAAAAGAAGGCGTATTTAATAGCAAATACATTATTTTGCAAAAAAAGAAAACACTTTTTATAAAAATGGCTACTGATTTGGCTTTCTCTTTTGATAGTCCACAATATAATATATATATATATAATAACAGGAACAGAGTGGAAATAATTTATCACCGGGACAATTATGCCCTCGCCAGCCTTATACAGGCCCCAATATGCAATTAGGAGGCTGTCAACGGCCGTTATGTTTCTTGAGGCCAGCGGCCACCGGGATAGTCCCGGTACTCCCGGTGGCCACTCCGCCCCTGTATATATTCAGACTTGTTGACGTTCGCGAAAAATTGTCGTTCGTCGTTCGTTTGTGGTTCACCAAAAGTTGTCGTTCATCGTTATTTTTAAATTGAATCGTTCGTGGTCGTTCATCGTTCGTTTGCCGTTCGTCATTCTGAAAAAAATTGACGACATTTTTTTAGAAAGGCATTTTTCTCCGACCATTCTGAAAAAGTGATCGTTTTTTTTAGTCGTTCATCGTTCGCGAACGACAACAAATGAACGATATATCAACAAGTTTGATATATATAACCTTTTTAATTATTCGAATAAATGAACAGTTAATCGAGGGGTTTTATATTCAAGAATGGTGTTCGTATGAACCCACGAGGTTGCTCCTTTCAATTATAGTGATCAATATTGACCTTCCAGCGACCAAATATTCATTGTTGAGCTTTTACTGATGCTCATTTTCTTCCATTCTTCCAAGAACACTCTTTCTGTTGGCCATCATCTGGTAACTTATTCAGTCAAATGATCAACAAATATTCCAATCCTTCCAAATATAAAAGGGACTCGACTTTTTAAAAAGAAGACAAAAATGTTAGCTTAACTTTGATTATATCTGTCTTGGTGTTTCGATTAACTAAATATTTTAATTTATATTTATTTACCCGATTAAAAAAATAATAATATTAAATAATATTATTAAATGATATGTCTGTCAATATTTAAATGAATGATTATATTTTTGATAAATGTTTTAGCATTAGCTAAGTTGTGATATACCGCAATTCATATTCTATATGACCTCTGTAAATATAGTGATTCACTATAAGGAATATATCTAAATAAAAGTGAGGATAATATAAAATAGGGACAAGCCCAGCGGGCTATCCGTAGGAACTGATTGTCTATGAGGCTTATACTGCGTGTTTAGATATATATTTGTGAAAGAGGATACTGTGAAATTTCATTGATGTATAGGCTATAAATAAAAAGATATTCTGTTAATAAAAAATGTGTGTAATCATTTATGGTGTAAAGAGATTTGGAAATCTATCTGCGAATCATTTAGATTTAAATATTTGTTTTGTAAATAATGACAGAGCTCATGATAATAGTAAAAAAGGAATATATAATTGGTGATGATGTTGACAGGCTTGTGGGCATTCGCAACCTTAGCGTTTGTCCGTTCGCCCATCCGATTTGAAAAAAAAATCCGTTCCCGCGTTCGTCCTTTCAATTTTTAGGTGTCCGTTTTGCCGTTCATCTGTTCGTTGAAAAAAAAAGTTCATTATTGTCTATTTTAAATTTGAAAAAATCCATTATTAAAAAAAACGTTCTCACTTTTATCCAGAATCGCACGCAGGAATTGCAATTGCACTTATTTAAAATAAAAAAACGTCCTCATTTTTTCTGAAGTGACATAAGAAACATTGATTAAACTTATTTCATAAAAAAACGTCCACACTTTTGAAAACAATAGAAACGGACGAACGCCAACAAAAAAATAGTTCGTTCGTTCATTTATATTTCGTTCAGGCATTCAATTTTGAACGTGCGTGCGCAAACGACGTTCGTATTTCCAAGGTTTGTATAAAAAGGTCTGTATAATAAGGTCTGGACAATACAAAAACAAACATGTAGCAGTGTGACTACTCAATGACGTCACTGGAGAACGATTATATCTATCTATTTATATATCAATCAATCTCTCTATCTATCCATAATATATATATATATATGTGTGTGTGTGTGTATAAATAAATAAATGAATAAATTATATATATATATAAATTATATATATATTCGTTCTCCAGTGACGTCATTGAGTAGTTATACTGCTAGGATTACATGTTTGTTTTGTATTGCCCAGACCTTATAATATAGACCTTGATATTTCCTATCAATCTTCAACCCTGGATGTCGATGTAACAAGTCTCTAACTTGGTAATTAGAGGGAGAAAGATCTTAGACTATAGAGCTGTTGGAATCTGGCTCCCTCACATATCCGAACATGATGTCATTCATAAATTAGATTGAAGCATTTCTAGTTTTCCCCGCTTATTTTTGAACGGGATTTTTCTATCTCGCGAACGATATATTTAAATATTATATCTCTATATTGTTTTGTAAATTATTGACAGCATTTATGATAATAGTGAAAAAGGAATATATAATTGGTGATGATGTTGATATAACAAACCTCTAACTTGGATATTAGAGAGAGAAAGAGCTTAAACTATAGGGCTGTTGGAATCTGGCTCTCTCACTTATCCGAACATGCTGTCATCATAGAAATGTGGATTGTTTATTCCCTTCAATAGCAGAGAAACATCGTCGTTCAGCTGTCGCCATTGCCCAAAATAAACAAAGTAATTTGATTTACGTCATCATAAGCTGATAATAGAGATAGAAATATTTGTTTATATTGGACATATGACGTATTTCTATGAAGAATCCAATAAGCCTTCTATGTCTTTATATCTCTATGCTCGTACGCGAAAACATCTCTTTCTCCTCTTTTCCCTTCTCATAAAGGAGGCATTTTATTGTAGTATTCCGGTGTGTTTTCTACAGCTAACAACATCTTGGGGGCAGTTTTCTACTCATCCTTCGGATTGAAAATGCTCATTTTATGGAATCCTATATTTTATGTATAATAAGGAGGTCTTCCTCCTCTCTGCCTCTCATTCTAAATATATCTCATCTTATTCACACCTTACTTATTACCTGTTTTCTTTGGAAAGAAAAGGATACCTAAGCTTGGCTTTATTAATATACTTTCTCTTTAAAGATATTTAAAAGTAAGTACCAGAGTTGAGATTCGGTAGATTTTATTATTTATTTTACCGAATACGTGGACAACATCGGGGGCAACGACAGCGGCAATGTGGACTCCGGAAGCAGTAGCAAACCTGTTCTCCAGCAGAACTACGTCCAGCGTACCAACGCAAAGCAGCGACCTCTTTGGCAGGATGGACAGACTCGAGCGCCTCATAGAGAGGCTCGACAGGAGGTTCGGCTATTAACATGGAATGCACGTGGCCTATCCGGTGTCAGACAGCTTGCAGCAGTGAGTCTTATCAATACACACAAAGCTAACGTTCTGGTTGCAACGGAAACCGAACTTGCCAATGGTGACATCCCCTATATACGGGGGTTCGACTCATTTGTTCCAATATCTGCACATGACCACAGAGTAGTACTTTTTGTCAGGAAGGACCTTCATGCTGAGGTCATTACTATACCCCCAACATTCCCGTTATTGCTGTTAAACTGCACAGCACCTCCGTCATTGGTATATACAGGCAATTTTCTCTTGGACGCGGTGCCGGTGATACAAGAGGAGTAAAGTTCGAGCAGGAACAGTTAGAAAAAATTAAGATCTCAATAAAAGCCGTGGCAGAAAATACCGTTGGGGATCTCGTTGTCATGGGGGACATAAATCTGGATCAGGCAAGGATAAACGATACCTCGTACTCTCGCCGTTCCATGCTTTTTGGGTGGAACTCCTTCATGGAGGAGCTCGGCCTTCAGTGGAAGCCGACGGCTCACACCTATAAGTCCGATGGAAAATACAACAACGCCGCTGGATCCAACCGAATCGCCACACTCGACCATGTATACTTTCGCAAAGGTAACCGACTGACAATATCAGCTAACGTCAACATTCTCGAGGATGCCACAACAGACCATTCCCCACTACTGCTCACCATTGGGAGGCAACCGGCTAAACTGCAGTCTACGCGGGTGACAAGAACAACAAGGGATTGGACCAAGATTAATAAAGACGAGCTGAATTTGTTTCTTCTGGGCTGGAACTGGGACAGCTACTTCAATATGACCAATGTCGATGACTTGGCAGAGTCCCTTCGGATGGCTATTTCGGACGCCATAGACCACGTTGCTACTCCTCGAGCGTACATAACCCCAAACATCAATGTCCGTCTACAACCTGATACACGGGCGACGATAAAATCTCGTAATGAAGCCAAGCGTCGTGGCGACATCCAATACAAACATCTAAGAAATAAGGCATGCAAACTTGTTCGACGAGACTTTGTCTCACACAACCTCTCAAGGATCCGTAGAGGTGGTCAAAATGAAGCCTGGAAGATATTGTCTGAGATGACAAACAAATCTAAGGGAACAGGATCACTCCCTCTGCCCACCGGCGTTAACTCCAATCTAGGAGCAGCAGAAGCTGCAAATAAGTTCTACGTGGAAAAAGTGGAGAAACTAAGGGAGGGCATTAATGTGACTAAACAGCCGATCAAAGTCAACAGAACTTCCGGCGAAGGACCTAAATTTAGTTTCAAGCGTGTTGGCACAGCTGCAGTCAAGAGAGCACTTACAGAACTCGCTCCAAAGCGCGCCGTAGGAGAGGACGGCATCCCCATAACGATCTTCAAGTGGGCCATTTATGCGCTTGCACTCCCACTTGTACAC
The DNA here is from genome assembly GCA_013387185.1 of Caligus rogercresseyi. Lineage (NCBI taxonomy): Eukaryota > Metazoa > Arthropoda > Copepoda > Siphonostomatoida > Caligidae > Caligus > Caligus rogercresseyi. The sequence continues at coordinate 5,759,855 of CP045910.1, forward strand.
CTGGTCAATGCAATAATAGATTCTTCAATATGGCCCTCAAGCTGGAAGCGGTCCATTGTGATTCCTATCTTAAAAAACAAAAAGCCTCGCAACGAGATCGCAAGTTACAGGCCTGTGTCCTTACTGGTTGCGGTATCAAAGCTTGTGGAACGAGTCTTGTACGACCAACTCGTCGCCTTTGTTGAAGAAAACAGGAAGCTCCCGGGGGCACAGTACGGGTTTCGCAAAGGAAGAGGCGTGGATACCGCCTTGGCGTCTATGTTCCATAACATAGGGATGGCGCAGGACAACGGATCAAAGGTTGCCATAGCGGCCTTTGACTACTCTGCTGCCTTCGACACGATCTCTCCATCAGCCCTCCTTGACAAACTTCAGTGGATGGAGATAGGGGCACACACTTTAATCGGGTCCTACATGAAGGGTAGGACCCAACGGGTGTGCTGGAACGGCGCCTTGTCAAAGCCTGTCGAAGTCAAGTTCGGAGTTCCACAGGGATCCTGCCTCGGACCTCTTCTCTTCATCCTCCTCACAGCCGACCTGCCGGAAAAAGTCTGCAAGACTGCTTCAAACCTGGCCGGGCTTGGAGTCTTCCTCTACGCGGACGACACCTCGGTTACCGTCGAGGCTACCACGTGGGACGACGTGAAGGCTGCCACCAGGGCTCTAGAGGAAGACATGGTTGAGTACTCCAGGGACAACGCACTCCATTTGAATGTCGAAAAAACTCAAATTCTGCACCTTAAGAATCCGCAAACCATTGGCACGCTGGGATTGCTAGGGGTCGAGATCGACAGAAATGGGGCGTTCGGCACTCACCATGCCAACGTGCTGAACGAGCTTAGGAGGAGAACCGGTGCAATCCGCAGGCTTGCGTCCGTCCTCCCAAGAGGCAAGCTCCTTAACGAGATTGCAAGAGCACTCGTTATTGGAAAGCTCAATGTCTGCGCGTGGGTCACCCGGCGTTCCCAGGGTTATCAAGACCAGAGCAGGCGCGAACCCGGTGCGGGAGACAACGCTGCGGTTCAGGTCATCCTCAACGACCTGGCTCGAACGTTGAATGGAGTGCGGCGAAGCGACCGGATCAGGGCGTCGGACCTCTTGGACCGTTGCGGCCTCCCAACGGTGAACGAGGTTGTCACCTCCCAATCGGCAATGGCAGTCTGGAAGGTCTCCAATGACCCCACCTTCCCACTCGCCGAACTGCTCGTCGGTCACGACGAAAGAACGAGAGGGGCAGCTCTCAATCTAAAGAAAGCCTCAACGTCGCGGAGTGTGGCCGCCAAGAACATGGCAGATGCCTGGAGTTCATCACCGGACCTTCGCGACGCACAAACTTTAGTGGAAGCACGGCAACATGCGAAAATATTAGGAAGGTGGGCTCGTGGAGCTGATTCCTAGTCGAATTTTAAATCTCGTCCGGGATTGTTTATTCATTTTAAGTATTTATTATTTATTTAAAATTTTATTGCTGTGTTCTTTTTTTAATTGTTTATTAGTAGCTCGACAATGGAGCTAGGAATTTTTATAGACTTGAGTTTTAGGTTCCCTGAAATATATCATTACTACTACTACTGAATATCAATCGGTACGGTAGATAAGAAAAAAGAGAAATTTATTCATGTGTCTGCTCTATCACTTCTTCCTATACATCTAGTATCGGACAATTTATAACAAAAGACAATAAGTACATAATTGTTTAGATTATTTGTTCCTATTGTCCATGACTCCACTAAATTGTTGACTTATTTTCTTAACTGCGTACAATGTAGACTGATGTAATCACCACAAGAAGGGTGGTTCTTAGCTCAGTGACTAAGCTTATTACACTCTCCATGTTGTAGTTTGCATCCCGAGAAGGGAAGATCAATATCTCATCGAAAACAATCATATGTGTATTGAGTAATCTATATAATAATTCACCATTCTCGTCCGTCTGTAAAAATTGACGACGTTTTTTTTATAAAAAATTCTGAAACAAAGTCGTCTTTTTTGCGCCAAAAACGAACGACGAACAATAAGGATTTTCCTTATCGTTCGTCAAAAACTTTGTCGTTCATCGTTCGTGAACGACAGCAAATGAACGATAAATCAACAAGTCATATATATATGTATACATATATATAATAGTATATTTTGTAAAGGATCACAAGTATTCATTTGGTTTTTGAAAGAGGATTTTGTATTTGTTCTTTCATTTCAATCAGAACTGAATTGAATAACTAAATATACAATTTATGATGTAAACATAAGAATAAAAATGTTCAAATTTGTATGAAATTGTTTGTTAACCCATTAACCCCGAAGCTATTTTTTTTCTTTTGATTTACTTAAAAATTATGTCTAATATTCTGATGTTTCAAAAAAACATAATTGATTTCATTTTTGCTCGAAAAGTCAATCATGCCTCAAATAGGCCCCGTGCCCAAAACGTAACGTTAGGGGTTAATGAATACATTTTCTTAGTAGTTTTATTCTGTTATATACTTTGAAACAAACAATTTATACTAACATATATTTCTACATAATATTTTTTTTTCCTATAAAATCATCCAAACATCAAATTCTTATTAAATTGTGCTGACTTTCAAATATATTTTCAAATAATTACATTGTGTGATAAGTTTAAAAACAATCGATGCAAAGTCAGACATTACATTTAGAACATTCCGTGCAAATTGCCGATTTGCATTCCTTGCCCTGACATCTTCTCCTTTTCCATCTCGTACTTTCCTCATGTAGTGACAATTCCCATAAAATCAGTACTCAGCTCTCCTGAGTTAGGCTTTTTTCTTTCCGGAGGATTTAAGCTCTATGCCATATTTTTTTTACAAAAGCTACATCTCTTCGGAAATTAAATGTGAAGTTGTATTTTCACACTTTTTGTAAATCTGCCATGCATTTTTTTACTTGAGGCGTCGATTAGTCAGGTAAATATTTGCAACTACTATTTTTTCTTCTAATATGTATTCAATATAATCATTATTTTGGTTCATCTGATTTGTGCCTTTCATTTATTGGTATGTTCTGTGAGGAATTGATACATGGAAAAAAAATTCGTTGCTCTATTCCATCTTTTTACTTTTTGTTGAGGTTTGATACCATATATTGGCTATACAATTGTTAAAATGGATTTATTCTTCCATTGTGTTACATGAACCGAAGTATCTCCTGCACATACCGAAGCTATTTTCATCAATCTTCTCTCCATCTTTGCTTTTTGTTTTTGAAATGGGAAGTTCTTATCAAAATGGTTAGTTCTTACAGTGCCTGTTCTATCATATCCTCTCTTCCGAAGTTCGTTGAGTAAAGGAAGAGTTGTAAAAAAGGTTGTCGAACAGGATTTTTTTGTCATTGGCCAAGCCATTTAGTAAGTCCAAAACAGTTGAGGCACTTTCTCCAAAACGTTTTACTTGTGCATCGTCTTGTACAGTATATCTACCTTGATACAGTTCAAAGTTGACGAGATATCCAAAATTAGAATTCAAACACAAAACTTTGAAACCAAATCTCTTCTAATTGTTTGCAGCTATGTCCCCCAAAAATATTGTATCCTATTATCATCATGTGATCATTTTTTGTTGTAGGGGAATAATGCTGTTTAAATTTTCAGATATTATAAGGATAGCAACACATACTTTAATTTCTTCAATTACAAGAGGGTTAAAAGGCCGATCTTACTTGAACAGTAATAATTACTTTCTGCAATTATCAAATTTAGAATGCCATCTGAAATGTTCGAAAATGTCTAAAGGAGATAATTTTTAATGACTAAATTATCAAATTTTGGAAATTCTGACTCAACAAGTAACTAATCGGAATTGAAGTTGGATATTTCAACGTTATCTTCATCTCAAGAATCTTAATCTATAAGATCGTTTATATCTGAAGGTTAGATGTATATATCCTGAATGCTTTCAGTCTCTTCAATGCGTTCTATAGCTTCGTTGGTCGATAAAACACTTAGAAAAAATAAGATGTTAATTTTGTACATACATCTTCCTAGCGTCAACTTTTGGTTACACTAAAAAATAAGAACAAATATTTGCATCTTCCAATTGAACAAAAACAATGAAAAATTAACATAACATAAAAACATTATACAAATTTATAAAGAGTAATAATATGACATTAAAAAATAAAAATACTATTGTCTTACGTTTGGGAATTTATCGCCAAAAAGAGATTTTTAAATTTATGAGAATACAAAGGCGTCTCTACTCTGAATAAAACTGCATTTACATTATTCTTTGTGTCTCCCTCTTCCACAAAAAAATATCTTGAATTTTGTTAAATATCATAACATATGCATAAATATTTTTTTTTGACAATGTAATTCAAGAAATAAGAAAAGTCATTTTGTGAGACTTTTTGGACACGATAGGAGAAAATGGGTTAAAACAAATATTTTTTCTCATCTCTACAAGGCTTCCAAGATGTTCTAGAAAGCGTTTTATCTAACATCCGTTTCTTGTATGTGTATGGATCCAATAAACATATGTGTAGAGTAAAACATGTTTTTGTGCAAAACGATACCTTAAGTATTTGTTGTTGTTGTTGTTAGCTCGAGAGAGTCTAATTTGAAAATGTGTTTTGTGGAATCAATTTTCTAAGGCTCTTGATATATTTGAACTCATTACTGCTTATTCATTATGCCAATATGAGTACATCTGGATCGCTCCATGATCACAACAACATTATGCTTGTTTAGCAATAAGATATTTTATGTTTAGCATTTTAATTTCGTAATGAAATCGGCTCTTCTGTCATTAATATAAATGCTATTTCATAATTGGATGAATAATGTATTCAGAATCTCAAGGATTCTAATTATTATTTTAAATATATATTTCAGTCTTTAAAATTCCAAAGTAATTGCATAATATACATTGTAGTCTAAAATTAATACTTTGGAGAAGAACGACAACAATTAAATATAGAGTTATAAATATAGATGTTATAATATATAATATATAAATATAGAAGTTATATCATAATTGGATGAATAATGTATTCAGAATCTCAAGGATTCTAATTATTATTTTTAAATATATATTTCAGTCCTTAAAATTCCAAAGTAATTGCGTTAAAAAAATAAATATATATTGTAGTCCAAAATTAATACTTTGGAGAAGAACGACAACAATTAAAACATAGAATATAAATTAATCAAATATAAAATGGCACAAGTCATACTTTAAAAAACGCTTCTCCAATATTTTAAATAATAAATCACTTTGAATATTTCAAAGTCCGACGCAAAATCTTTAAATGAGATAGGGAACTTGACGGGAAGGTTCGAACCTCCTCTGAAGCAAAGGTCCACGAATCATTTCGAAGAGAAGGAATTTCAGGGAAAATGCAGTGTATCTGGCTGCAGCTGATAGCAAAATTACTCGTAGGTATGTTGGCTTCACATACTCTCGCTTCGTTAAAGAGCCTGCAATCCGTGCGTTCAACAAAGCAAAGTCCACGGCCTTGGAGCCTTAGTTTTTTCTATACATAAAAAATAACTGAGTAATTAATGTATTGAAATAGTGATTTTGGAATATGTTTACAAGAAATTGAATAACATTAATTTTAGTACCTTGCGTTTTTTGTAAGAATAGTAAAATAAAAACAAATGAAGACTTGAGAGGGGATGAATGGCGATTTTTTTACGAAATATGACTACTACATCACTTTTGGGTCCTATTCGACCGTATTCGATATTGTAAATGCTAAAAAAGTACAACATTTTAATGCCAATGATTATAAGGAAGTTGAATATTTTTAGAGCTCTTATACAGCCAGACACTACAATATATAAATCACTGACGCAAAAATGCAAGAAACAAATAAAAAAAATAAGACGTCCAATGTTATAGATAATTGTATTATAAAATCCTAAGATCACAAATGATTTACATTTTTCATTTCTGTTAGAACTCAATTTCTCTTCTTTTTCTAGTATAAATTGTTGTCAAATTGATGTTGTATTTATCATCCAATATATGAGGAAACAAAATCAAAATATAATATGACTTGTTGGGCAGTTGCTTTTTTTTCTTCTTTTCTCTCCTTTATTGTTTAGATGTATATAAAATTATATAAAAAAAATATATCATAAAAATAAACATTATAGTTATAATAAAATATAAACAAAAGGTTAAAACAATAAACAAAATATCAAAAGGTATCTATTTAAAATATTTCAATAATATTTTTTGCATAATTTTAAAATATCTTTTGATTTGGATGGATAAAATTGATGACGTTCCCGCATGGACCATGAGTCCTCGGTGTCGGAGGGGATCTTGAGGGAGAGGGCGGTGTTGCTTATTGGCCTAATAAGTACTGTTGGACTCTTCCATTCAATGGATTCATTTATGGCAAGGATCGATGTCCATGAGAAGTGACAAATAGTGCCCTTCCGGATGGAATACTTAGCTCTCAGTTACAAATGATCACACCTCAAAAAAGCTTTATGATGGATGCTTTATTTAAGAATATTAACTATTTTTTAAATCAACAACGCCTTCCGTCTCCACCAATCACCGTCGAGAAAAAGGGCCCAGTCTGTATTTTTGGCTTTATAACCAATAATAGGTGAGATTATAGGCGTTCATTCAAAGGATTCGGCAATGACGTCATGAATGTTGGCTCAAGAGGAAATATACTTGCTGATCTAAACGATTAAATACGATATTATATATATATACATATATATATATATGTATATATCTATATATATACATATATACATATATTTTATTATGTCTTTGTAATATATATGTATATATGTATGTATCGTATACAGTAATAAACCTTTAACTAAAAAAAATATATTATATATATATAATATTTCATACTTGTTGCCGTTCGACAAAAAATTGTCGTTCGTTCGTCGTTCATTGTCTTCTTTTTGGCGTCAAAAACGAACGACAACAAATGATAGTAAATAACAAGTCATATATATATATATATATTATATATATATATATATATATATATATATATATATATATATATATCTATAATATATAAGATATATATATATAATATATATATGTTATATATGGATAGATACAGATATCTAGATAGATATAAATAGATGAATGGACGGATTTCAACCGTATTCAACTATTGGATTATTTATCATTTATACATCTGTCTGTCTAGTTGTCTGTCTTTATTTCCTCTGGTCTGTCCCTCTCCACACTTTCTCTGACTGATTAGAATGATTAGAGTGTGCAAAGTTCTTCTTTTTGCATTCCTTCATTTGCAGATATAATTTTTGGCCCCTGTCCATAATTGTGATAAATCGATGTTGGAA
>CP045910.1:5767266-5784145 GCA_013387185.1 Caligus rogercresseyi
ATGACAGCATATCAACACGTAATAAGAATACGAACACGAAATATTATATTTTGAAGCCCACTTTAGATGGCGACGTCCAACTATTTGCACCAACCTTTTTTTCGTCTTTATATAAATATAGAGACTTGTGACAGCAATATCAACACTTAATAAGAATTTAATGAACAACACTCATCAACACGCCATAGAATAAGAATCATATTTTTGTATCACGATTTTTGATGACGACATCAAACCTATTTGCCACCAATTTTTTTCGTCTTTATATTAAATATAAAACTGCCTTGTTAGATAGGAGACCTTGTATATAAGCTGGATATGGACACTGATTCAGCTATTATGAAATACACCCACAATAGTAGTAGCCACATACAGGCGAAGAGTCAATTGTCTCGATATTATCTCTAAGGATGATTAATGGCCTTCGCCTCGTCGGAAGACATATAGAACCTCTTCGTTACGGTCTCTAGTGCGTCAAACGACAACAACGGGGAGTACAAAAATGTAAACAATCTCTTCCCTTCGTGTGGACTGAGAAGATCAAGCTGCCACTATTTTATCAACCAGATCTTTAAAATTCCTTTTATTTTTATTATTACTCTAATTTCTTGCCTTATGGGCGTATTCCTTTATTGCTTTTATTATGTGTTTGAGAGTACAAAATTGATATAGTACGTTTGCAACGTACAAAATGTAAGATACCCTAGAAAGAATGAAATAAATAAAATTATTATTTAAAAAAAATGAATTGGGCCTTTGCTCAAACAAAAAAAACATCATTTTTTCGGCAAAGGAATTACTTTATACCTGACATGAATAGAAAGAGAAAAACAGCTGTCAATTAGAAAACATAGAGACATATTTCTGTATCTCTCTGGCATCTCTTTGATTCTAGTATTAAATTAATCACAAACCTCTCCCTTTTTTTCTATTATTAATAAGCTGTTGGTTATATTAAACAGCTTAAGTTCTCTATTCTGAAGCAGGAACTTTGATACGGAGTTCCCTTCTGCGTCATGAGTTACTTATTCCAACGGGGCTCGTTGACGGGAGGAACCAATATGTCCCTTTTTGAATTATGAATATTTTTTTTAAAGAATAAGCCGAAAGCTGTTGTTGTTTTTATTATTGCGTTTATAATAACAGCTTGAGTTCTTCTATTCTTCATATCAGGGTTCCTCCTCAAGAATAGGAAAACTCAAGCTGTTCATATAATGCATAATATAACACCAACAGCTTATTAATAATAGAAAAAAGGAGAGGTTTGTGATTAATTTCATACTATAATCAAAGAGATGCCAAAGATATACAAGAAAGATATATCTATTTATAATCGACAGCTGTTTTTCTCTTTCTATGTCAGGTCAGGGTTAAGTAATCCCTCGCCATTTTTTTTCAGTTGGTAACTTATTAACTCCTTCCTTTTGGTCATCCTATTGTCAAAAAATGATAAAGCAAACCATTGAAAGCATTCAGTATTACCTCGAGGATGATAATAGGCGCAACTTAATAACTATTATTTTGAATAATAGCACAAGTCCATCAAAGAGTTTGTCAATACCAAGGATCTATATCAAAAAGAAACATATATTTAGTATTCAAGAAAAGAATCCTGTGTTTTCAGCTGATGCTTACACAACCACGAGAAATGTGAAGACATAATACTAACTGATTTTACTATCATTATACAAACTCCAAGATGCACTCCGATACCCATCATTTTTAATACTATGTACATTAGTGGAAATTGTTTAAATTTATGTTAAAGTAAGAAACCGTATCCAGGGACTATGTGTGTATCATTTGGGCCATTTGTATCAGGCCCATAACTATAATTAGCTTGTTAATGGACAAACTAGGGATGCAGAAAGTTAAACGACTAATGATTAGCAATCGAACGAGAGTTTAAACCATTAAAGTTTGTTAATGCAACTAATCGACAGTTGGCGCCCCCTTTCTATGATTGTTAAGGAAATTTCAATATCTTTACCGGTTTTTAAATTTGTTCTGTCATAGAGATGTAAAGATATAGAGAGCTAATTCCCTCCAATAGCAGAGAAACATCGTTGTTCAGCTGTCTCCTGTGTCAAAATTAAACAAAGTAATTTGTACTATGTCATTGTAAGTCGTATTGTAAAGATATAAATATTTATTTATATTGGGCACAATGACGTATTCCTCTGAAGAATCTAATAAGCTCTTTATGTTTTTATATCTCTTGGTTCTTGTAAGCAATCTTATTATACGCTCATGTTGGATGTGGAAAATCGACGTCATTGGAATACGATTTAGTACTGAAATAGTACAGCTCATGGAATATATACAATAACCAAAGTATAAGGTGTTAGAACAAGATGCTAAAGCGTAAAAAAATACAATATTAAACATTATAATTTAAATGTTTAGCATCTAGCTTAACAATCTTTAAAAAATATATATATCAATTAAAAGCATATAAAACCGAAATGACAAAATAAAACGAAAAAACACCGGAAAATATAAAAGGTCTATTAATAGTTTCTAAATTTATTTAAAAGCTTCTTTATGGCGTTATTATAAAACAGGACCGGGAAGGGAAGTATCGGATTTCATCGGCGGCTAGTGTCCACGAATCACCAAAGATGGAAGGAATTTTGAGGTCCAAAGCGGCGTACCTCGCCGCAGCAGAAAGAATTATTGGCCTCAGCTCTGAAGCTTGTAGAGGATGATATATTGTTAATCGTTTGGCTATTAAGCCTTGGCAGAAAGAAGGGCATTGTTAATTGCTTTCAGTCGTGAGGAAATCTCACGACCTCGAACTCCAAATAATATTGAAGCCTTGATGTATTTATCTACATTTTCACCATCCATCCACGTACATTTAGTTTCAGAAATTGCATTATAATTTGAAAACAGCCTGGCACTCAACAAAAGCATGAATTAAGGAGTTATATAAAATACCACAGTCCTTACAAGGTAGATAAAACTTAATAAGCTCTGCAGAAATCAACAGCTGAGCTGTGAATTTTTTCCCGTCAGCTATTCCACAGAGAGACCTCATGATCTTCCTTTCCAACCTTCGGAAGTTTCACACTGTTCATATATTTATGCAAACCCTCATCACATTTCCTGCCATCAGATTTCGGAGAACCAGACATTTTAAGGAACCAGGGCTTTAATAAGCAATGATCATTTGCTGATCTTTAAAAAGGATATCTGAATCTCCCATCCTTAAAAATGGGATGGAGATCACTACTGTGGAGTGTCAAAATTCCATTTGTAATTGCCAATCTTCCAGGTTTTTTGGTATTCCCAACTTTTTAAAGAAGTGTTTTATGAAAATTATGCCTTATGACATCCACCGTTGAATTGTTGTCATATATCGGAGTGTTTCTCCAAATAATTCTCTGCGCACATCCCCAGACGACCGAAAAATCAGAGGTAATTTTATTAGTTTACTCTGAGCCGAACATGAGCAAGGAGTATAGCTTATTATTTGATGTGATACAATTTCTATATTCAGACGCCGGATATTTTGGAATAGTAGCGAACACTTTTAAATACATTTTGGGATAATATGAGCTAGCTGAGTAAGGCCCCCACCAAGGTGACCTCTTTTCCTTTTCATTGTAAGCAGATACCATTAGTGGAACAAAGAGCATAACCACTTTGTCTCATCCAAAATAGCTTTTTCGGCAAGCAAAAGTATTGTCGACTTTCAATACTAAATATTATTCCAATGACGTCTCTGACCATTTTTTACATCCAAACATGAGCTTATAAAAAGATTGAATACTAGAACGGATTTATAAACCGGTAAATATATTGAAATTTCATTGAAATCATAGATACCTGTCGATTATTGCATCTAACAAACTTTAATCGTTTGAAATCTCGTCAGTCATTAATTGTGGGTCAATTAACTTTTGTATCCCTAGTTTGGTCCTTTCACAAGCTAATTATAGTTATGGGCCTTGAATACAAATGGCCCAAATGATTACATATAATTCCTGGATACGGTTTCTTACTTTAACATAAATATAAACAATTTCCAGTATTGTTTTTGACATTGTCTTACTTTATGTTCGTCGATGTGAATTTTTTAGGGGAGAATAAAGAAGTAACGTATGGACCAAGGTCTGTATAATAAGGTCTAGGCATACAAAAACAAACATGTAATCCTAGCAGTGTGACTACTCAATGACGTCACCGGAGAACGAATATATCTATACATATGGAATACGATTTAGAACTGAAATTTGACAAATTAGAAATAAAACTTCTTTAGAGATTTATAACCCGTGACGTTATTTTTTTTAGCTTTGATTTTCCATTAAAATAATCCCAAGGTGAGATAAACCGGTCCCTTAATCTTGGCGCTTTCATGACTAATCGATTAAAAGCCGATTAAATGAAACACCTAACGATTAAGCTATCAATGGACAATAGACTTGCATCCCTAGCTCAAACTCACACGTGAACGCCGTACATGTTTCACCAGCCACATCTACTGCGTTGTGGGACTTTAAAAAAGGCACTTCCTAGCCTTGGGTGCTACACTGAATGTAGCAAATATGGCATTTCGTGCTGTCAAATCTACTCTTTTTATGTATTTCATGACACTCTCTAAAAATATTCAATTACAATGATGTAATATATACGAGTGAGAAAGAAGTTAACAATAAAATAATGGTGGGTTTTTTAATAGATTCATAAAAACAGATAAGTGCAGTAACATTATAAAAGATATTAGACAGTTAATATTTCAAAAAACAGGAAACTTTTAAAACTGGAATCAATTCGATTCTATCAATGTTAATAACAATAATATTTATTAAAAAAACGACCGGAAAAGAAGATCAGATAGGCTTTAAAACTCTGAATGGAACATCAAATTAATGGCATTATGTCTTATTAGGGCTTTCAAAATATGCCTCACTTGGCCCAGAGCATATGGCATTTTTGAGCTTCAGCCGCAAATTGTATTCCTTGATTGTGAGATATGCCTTTATATGAGGCATTTATATTTGTTATTGGAGGAGGAGTTCAATTCAAAGGACGAGCGAATGACACGGATAATCCTGGCCATGAGATAATGTGTATTTTTAAGAATGGTTTTCTTCTCTCTGAATGCCTGATGTTCACACCTCACAGGCAACAGTGAAGTGAGGCTTGTTTTTCATTCACTTATCATCTTATCATAAAAAAGGTCCCCGATTGTTTTACATTTGTTATATTTTTTCTTGCAGTACTTCCCTCATAGATAATATAGAGAGTGCCAAAACCATGATTTTCACTCACCCCTTAGTTATTTCTGTGTCTGTCTGTCTGTCTTTCTCCCAACAATGGATGAATACATACTCGGATATTCAGAACGTCCATACAAGGTCTGTATAACAAGTCTAGGCAATACAAAAACAAACAGTAATCCTAGTAGTGTGACTACTCAATGACGTCACTGGAGAACGAATATGTAATCGAATGATAAGGATCCGTTGAGAATGGGAGATACACGACTTTATTTAATAGGAGAAAAACAACAATGACAAATCAAGGTCAGCTTAGCAGCTGCCTGGTCAAAATAAACATCATAAAAATAGTGATGCACTGAAGCGCTACAGTATTCCCCCCCAATGTTTTACGAAGTTAAGCATGATATCTTATAGGGAACTTGACCTGGCGACCAGAAGAAGTTGTTGTGATGGCGGGGCTTTGTAGAGTTGTTGGCAAGGTCTCTGAAGGTAGGAAAGCCGGCTTAACCCTATCGATGCTGACGGTTTCTTGGGTTCCATCCTTGTCGATCTTTAAGGTTTTGTCAGTGCGGTCCACCACTTTGAACGGACCTCTATAAGGAGGGTCTAGAGCTTTACCAATCGGGGGCGAACGAAGAAAAATATGAGTTGCCTCCTTCAATTCCCGAGGAATAAACCAAGGGCGATGTTGGTCTCTTGTATCTGTCGGTGCTATCCTTGACATAGTCAGTTGTAATCGTTCGGCAAAATTGGAGACATCCGCAACAGACTTTGTTGAAGTTTTTCCAAAGAATTGACTAGGAAGACGAAGAGATGTTCCATATACGAGTTGACTGGGAGCGTACCCAATGTCTTCCTTTAGCGCTGATCGCATGCCTAATAAAACGTGGGGTAAAGCTTCGAGCCAATTACTATTCGCTGCTCGTAGTGATGCCTTTAATTGCCGATGCATGCGCTCCACCATACCATTTGCTGCGGGGTGATATGCAGTTGTCTTAAAATGTTGGCAGCCCATGAGAAGATTGAGCTTTTTGAAAAGATTAGATTCAAATTGGCGTCCACGGTCCGTCGTTATCTTGACTGGGGCACCATAACGGCTATACCACCCTTCCAAAAATGTCCTTGCGACTGTTTCAGCACTCATGTCCTCCATTTGCAAAGCTTCAGGCCACCTGGTGAATCGATCCACTATTGTGAGCAAGTATTTAAAACCGCGTGTGACTGGAAAAGGGCCAACTATGTCCACATGAATCTCCGAAAATCTCTCACCGGTTTGGTGAAAGCTCCCTACTGGCGACTTGGTGTGCCGTGAGAGCTTGGCCCGTTGACAATGCAAGCATTCCTTGCACCATTGTCGTATGTTTTTCTTCATGGAAGGCCAAACAAAACGATCGGTGACTAGCTTGATTGTTGGTGATGCTCCCGGGTGCGAAAGGCTGTGGAGAGATTCGAAGGCGTTCCGTCTCATTTTTGAAGGGACAAAAGGGCGAGCCGTGCCAGTGGAGACGTCACATATGATGTTTGTAGTGCTTGAAACACATGGAAGTCGCTGGAACTTGAGTGATGTGTCATTCGAAGCCTGTAGTGATAAAAGCTCCTCATCATCTCGTTGAAGCTCCGCCAGAGCCTCCATGTCAAATTTTGACACTGCATTGAGCGCAGGTCTCGAAAGTGCATCCGCAACCTTGTTCTCAGCCCCTCCAACATGACGAATGTCACTAGTGAACTCTGAAATGTAGGTAAGATGTCGTATTTCACGAGGTAATTTTTTATCGGATGAGGATTTAAGGGCAAAGGTTAATGGCTTGTGATCTGTTAGGACGAAAAATTCCCTCCCTTCGATGAAATAGCGGAAATGTTTGATCGCCAGATATATTGCTAGTAGCTCACGTCCAAAAGTGCTATACTTAGTTTCGGGTGGTTTGAGCTTTTTTGAAAAGAATGCCAAAGGTTGCAATCCATTTGGTGTGTCTTGTTGTAAGACAGCACCAACTGCAATATCAGAAGCATCAACCATAATGTTAAGTGGGGCAGAAGAGCACGGGTGAGCTAGAAGAGTAGCATCAGTGATGGCTTTCTTCGCGCTATTAAATGCGGAGATGGCATCAGCAGACCAAGTCAGAGTTAAATTCCTTTCTTTGTGTCCTCCCAACATACAATACAACGGATCCAATATCTTTGCACAGTCCTTGAGGAATCTATGATAAAAAGTTAGCATTCCGATAAACTCTCGCAGTTGACGTAGAGATGAAGGACGGGGAAAATCGACAATTGCTTGCACTGTATCCTGCACTGGCCTGATTCCTTCGTGGTCTATGACATGTCCCAAGAAAACTATTGATTTCTTGCCGAGTTCACATTTGTCAGGATTTGTTATCAAACCGTATTGATGGAGGCGCTCAAAAAGTTCCTGAGATCTTCCCTATGTTGTGACTCTGAATTGCTGGCGACTAAAATATCATCCAAATATACGTAACAGAAATCAAGTCCAAATAATACATGATCAATAAACCTTTGGAAAGTCTGAGCTGCGTTGCGGAGTCCAAATGGCATACGGATGAACTCAAACATGCCAAAAGGTGTGGTAACAGCCGTCTTGGGGATATCGTCTTCTAGGACAGGGATGTGGTGATATGCTCGAACTAAGTCAACTTTGGAAAATATAGATGAACCTCGTAGACGCGCGGTAAAGTCCTGAATGTGGGGGATCGGATATCGATCTGGAATCGTACAAGCATTCAAGGCTCGATAATCTCCACAAGGTCTCCAGTCTCCATTTTTCTTGGGAACCATGTGCAGAGGAGAGGAATAAGGACTTGAAGACGGACGGATAATCCCCAATTCGAGCATGTGGTTAAACTCGTCTCTCGCTGCTTTAAGTTTGTCGGGAGGAAGTCTTCTAGCTTTGGCGTGAACTGGTGGACCTTTCGTCTCTATATGATGATATATGTCGTGCGTGCCTGTATTGAAATTTGCTGGAACCATTAGAGAAGGGAATTCTTAAAAATGTTGTGGAAAGGGTCAGAGGATATTGGAATAGTGGTTAAATTTATTGATGAAAGGGAAGTGGGTATCCCTACAGCTGCTAATTTTGTTATGCCATCAATCAGCTTGGCCCGTCGAATGTCTGGCATTAAGTCAAAATAGCTGAGGAAATCTGCGCCTATAATAGAATGGCTGACATTAGCGATGACAAATATCCATCTAAATGTACGCCGAAGGCCCAAATCCAAGGTGACCGAACGTTGGCCATACGTTGCTATGGGTGTGGCGTTAGCTGCTGTTAGTGTGTATCCTCTAGATTGTTGCCGGTCTTTGAAAGAAGCCTTTATAACGCTTATTTCAGCTCCAGTGTCTACAAGAAATCGTTGCTTCGTATTTCTGTCACTGATAAAGAAAAGACGACTACCGGTTGAAGGAGGGATGTGTGTCGCCATTACATCACTCCTTTGGAGTTTCCCTGCCAAGTGCAAGGACTTACGCATCTATTTGCCTTTTGTCTAAAACGATTATGAAAGTAACACAGTCCCGAAGAGTTATTTCTATTACGGGATCCACTCCTACTGGGTCGACGCCCATTATTAAGGGCAAGGTTCCTGATTGCTTCCTCTAAGCTCGATATTCTCCTTTCAAGCTGTTGGAGACCCGTAGGAGGAGATGCGCCAACCTGCGAGACACTAGGGCAAGAAACCTCCATTATCTTATCGGCCAAGACAGCCAACTCATCCAAACCTGCCGTTGACGTAGTAACCACTGTAGCCACAGTAGTAGGGAGGCGTTGGATGAAAAGGGTTTTTAAAATGCTATCATCCACTGCAGCCGTGCCTATTAGCTGTCGCATGCGACGTAAGAGTTGAGATGGCTTCCTGTCTCCCAGTTCCTCGGTCAACAAGAGCTGTTGAAGTCGACGTTGTTCCGACGCCGACAGCCTCTCAATAAGTGCGTTCTTCAAAGCCTCAAATGGGTCCCTAGACGGAGGATTGATTATTAGATCCCTAGCCTCCGTAGCCACTTCTAGACTTAGGGCTCCCACCACATGATTAAATTTAGACTCTGAAGAGGTAATTCTCTTCGATTTAAAAAGAGCTTCTACTTGCCCAAACCACATTTGGGGGTCGCTGACCCAGAACTCCGGGAGTCGGACTTGTGTAACAGATGAAATGTCCGAGGAGTTGAAAGGCGGGTTCCGTTCCGGGTGTGTTTGCGCCGGAGTAGTGAAGATGTCCCTGGAGTGATGAGGCTCCCCGGAAGATCCTGTTGAGGGCTCCTTCGTCGGGATGGTTTGATTCCTACTCTCCAAATCGTGCTTTGCGTCTTCCATCCTGACCTGGCTGCGTGTTTTTTTTCTGAAGGGGTCACCAATGTAATCGAATGATAAGGATCCGTTGAGAATGGGAGATACACGACTTTATTTTAATAGGAGAAAAACAACAATGACAAATCAAGGTCAGCTTAGCAGCTGCCTGGTCAAAATAAACATCATAAAAATAGTGATGCACTGAAGCGCTACATATATATTATATTATATATCAGGCTTGTGAACGGAACGCAAACTGAACGCAAATTGTTTTTTAACGCTGAACGGAACGCCAAGAATATCCCTTCGTTCAGCTTTCATTTTTATACAGTACAATAGGTAAGGAGATGAAAAATAGCTATCATCGGAACGAAGAAGCCCTCGTTGTCTTTTTGGATATAGAGGGTGCTTTTGATAGAGTTAGATTTTGTCATATCATCGAGAGCATGCACAAATATGGGTGGACGAGAAGATGATAACGTGGTACGACAATTTACTGAAAAGTAGAACTGTTTCTGCGGAGCTAGGTGGGGAGCATGCATCAATAACTCCGACGAAAGGTTGTCCACAAGGAGTAATACTGTCAATTATTGCGTGGACTTAGCTTTTCAAGAAGCTATGGAAGAGCTCGAAAGACCAATTCATAAGGTCGCCTACGCAGAAAACCTGGCATTGTGTTCCGGGGCACTGATCGTCGCACCCTTTTCTGTTTGATGCAAGATGCCCGAACAAACTACGAATTGGGCTAAAAAGAGAGAAACCATCTTCAGTATACATTAAGTTCATGCTTTTCTCAAAAGAAGAAAAGACAAGAATATTTGTCTATATCTGTCCGGGACCAAGATTGAAAGAGATGAAACCTTTAAATATCTTGAACTAATACTAGATGATGAATTGAAATGGAGAAAGCATATAGAACCAAGGCCAAGAGGAGTTTATTTGCATTGAGAGCTTTTGTCGGATCAGACTGGGTCTTAGTCCTCAGAAGTCCAATGGATATACGAAGCCTACGTCGTCATCCATTGCAAGTTACGGTGTTATTGTATTTGCACCAAAGCTTCAAAGAAGCAGATTTATAAAGATTAATTCATCAAGTTGCAGAGACTTGACCTCATGAGTATCACTGGGGCCATGAGGTCCACTATCACGGCTACAATGAAGATACTTTGCGGGCTTATGTCACTTCATCTTTATGTTATGGAACGTGCATGCATGATGAGACTTCGGACAAGGAAGGAAAATCCACTCAAATGGTTCGACCATTTGCGTAGAGGTCACCTACATATCCAGATAGATATATACGTCGAAATGATATCCCAACTCCCCCTCCTCGCGTACCTTTTTGGTCTGGCACTGTGAGATATGCAGTGCAAAAAACATGGTGCATCAAGGAATTTGATCTGGTTGGCTATACCGACGGTTCAAGAATCATAACCAGACAGGTGCCGGCTGGGCTTTGACGAAGGGTGACAAAGGAACCTTGAAGCTCGATGAAACAAACACGGTTTTCCAAGCTGAAGTGGAGGCTATTAAGAACCTTTCTCTTCATCTTCATGGAGATAAATTAGGAGGGAAGAAGGTATTAATCCTCTCTTACTGCCTTTCAGCCATCAACAGTCTCGAGATGAAGCGGAGTGATCTTTTGTCAGAATAAATTATCGGCTGTAAAAATGCCTTAAACAGCTCAGCATGTTCTATAACGATTGGATGGATAAGAGGACACAACGACAACACTGGAAATGAATTCGCGGACGCATTGGCCAAAGACAGAGCCAGGAGAGGCACACCTGTCTCTGTACCGATATCGCTCTGTCAAACCAAGAATGCCCTTCGACAAGCGTCTTTGAGAAGATGGAGAACCAAGTGGCGGGAGATGAGCTCTTGTCGGCAGTCGAACGGTTCATCCCAAATCCGTATATGGGAAATAGAATCTTCAAATTCAAAAGAGCTCAAATTTCTGTCATTGTTGGCATGATTAGCGGGCACTACGGACTCAACGGGCATTTTTAGAAGTTGGAAAAGGCCATACGCCCAACTTGTAGACTAGTAACGAGGATGACGAAATTCCCCACCACCTCATCTTCGACTGCCCAGTAACAATGGAAAGAATGATGGCTCTCAAGGGAGAGATTAAAGATAGGAAGTGTTCCTTGGAGGAATAAATTTATAAAGTATATAGATGCTTATGTGTTTTAAAACATATTTTTAATAATAAAGATCGTAGCACCTAGATAGGTTCACTACCGGCTGATACGGATTAAGTTTCGGTGAGGTGGGTCCAATCTAGGAGCTAAACAGGTAAGGCGATAAATTTTATGCTAAATGAAAAGGATTCAAAAGAATAATTCTGCTTGAAAATTCAACAATTATATATTAAGAAACCTTTGAACCATCTGAGCCCACCAGCCACAATAATGGGATATTGTGGTTACAAATCCACCGCCATCAGTTAATATACTCAAAAAAACCTCAAATCCCTTTTTGCTTTCATCAGATTCTTGGATCTCACGAGCCAAACGCTGGAATATTTGGGACTTCCAACCAACCACTACCAACTGTTAATATAAGAATAGGGAACAGCTACAATAATTCGTATTGGGATTTCAAACCCAGTGTCTAAGGTTAAAGTACGCATATCATATATTATTATGGTAAAAAGACTAAGTTTAGTCCCATTTTTGTTGCTGGGGAGTCTTGAAGTTGAGAGGGAAGAAAATGAAATCTAAGGTGTTTGCTATGCATATCTTATCTGTAGGTGGTAGGTCTGAAAAACGAATACCCCAGTATATATACTGCCGGGGTTTGAGGGGCACAAAATTGCATTCCGGGTTTTTACGTACATTAACTGTTGACGGTGTGATTGGATCCCGTACAGTGTATTTTTGTGTCTCCCTATAGACCCCAGTCTTATTGGTTCACCATTTTTTAAAGGGGCATGTCTTTTGTCCCACTTTTTTAAAGAAAATAATTTGCTGTTTCAATAAAGAATACATCTGACACTTTTGGTGACGTCTAACATAAATCTCAAAGGCCCGAAATGGCTTCAGATACATGGGACTTTGTGCATTTCTCCTTTTTGATGGAGGAGAAGAAAATAACGTCGAAATAATATGATGGAGCAATAGGATTCTTACTATTAGAATGTAAATGTTATACGAACCAGAAACATTTGCCCCATTTTGACCGTACTGTATGCCAAGATCGTTTCCAGGCTCTCCAAATAATCCACCAGATATATTTCTACTTCCTTCTTGGCATCTTCGGAAGTTCTCAATATGACGCTCTTCAATTGTTGCCTCTTTTTCTAGAAAAAAAAATCAGAATTAAGGTTGCCATAGCCTATTAGCTCCAAACTCTGTCTTTTCGATTGGCGCCTTTGGTATGGTTGAAGACAAAAAAAATAGAATAAATGTTTCCCATAGCCTATTTATCGTGTTGTAAGAGTGCTTAATGGGAATGACTAAAGTTAACAAGTATACTAACGACAACGAAGGTTGACAAATTTATTGTCTGCTTTTTTCTTTTTTATTAATCAATGCTTTGAATCAGGTTTTCTGAATATTAGAAGAAGTATGAGCGAGTCCGAAGTTAATTTTTAGGAGGACAAGGCATCGAATGGGGGATTATTGCATCAAATAAATTTATTACTTTTCAAGAAGAAGAATATAGTTAATGTAAAATATACATAGTTGCATTTTATTAACTTTTTTATTTTCAGTTTTAATTTGAACTGCTATTTGGAAACTAGAAAAGGACACATATGTTGGATGTTTCCTTGAAAATGGAAATATAACGAGTTACACTCGATTTTTTTTGCTAAAAGGGCAGTCAATTCAAGAATAGGATCGTATTTCATTGTTAAAATGATTTTATAAAGGGAGGGGATCCATATCGAATTTCCAATTAGTTATTATCAAAATGCCGATTTGATTTAATTATCGATCTTTTAGTTGATTTTGTTTTATATTACTTGTGGTGTACTGACGATTCAAAGTGCTTGTAAATTAAACTAAAAACAATAATAAGGATGTTTACTGAAGAAAAAATGATAAAACGTAAGTGAGTTCGTTATTAAAGAATGGAGTCAGCTTTTTGTAAAATAGAAATATAACAATCGAATCATAACTACATTTTAGTAAGTCGTTTTTTATTGGCATGATGACTTTAAAATGGTCTTGGGCTATTTTTGGGTCGATCATTTTTATAGTTTCATTTTACAATAACATTCTTTAATTTTAAGGGTCCCTTATAAATGTCCTCACTCTTGGCGAAAGATATTAAACCTTAATACTTCATTAGTGTGGTTGGCGGGACTCAAGGGGGCAAGGTGCATCATATTGCACTTGAAGGGTTGCTTTTCGGAAAAGAACCCTCAAATGCTCAATAGATATAACGTAAACTCATAATTTTTCAATGGGCTCCAAAACACCCTAGGAAGGATTAATAAATTGAACGCAGAACGGAACGCTGAACGGAACACCAAAAAACGGTTGAACGCTGAACGGAATGTAAAAAAAGCTGAACGCTCGCAAGCCTGATATATATATATATATATATATTCGTTCTCCAGTTACGTCTTTGAGTAGTCACGCTGCTAGGATAACATTTTTGTTTTTTGTATTGCCCCGACCTTATTATACAGACCTTGGTCCATACGTTACTTCCGTACTCGTTATTCTCCATTCCCCCCCCCCCTACCCCTCTTAAAAAATCCACCTCGACGAACATAAAGTAAGACCTTGTATAAGAAGAAAAAGAAAAAAAAACATGACTGATTCAGCATGTTCGCCAAAAACGCATTCTCCATATGATGAAAAGAAAAAAAACCTGTCACACACACACGCTCAGCATTGCAATGCATTTGCAAAAAAAAAAAAACGTAGTCAGCAAAAAACAGGCAGGGAGAAGAATCTCTCCTTTAACTGTACGGCCAGCTTTTTTTTATTTTGCAGGCCTGCAATTTTTTCTATGGGTTAGAGTTGCATTATTTCTGATGCGGCTCCTGCTTCTCTCGAATTTTTGTACTGCAAAGAGAAGAAGGCTGCCTATATGAATCTATATATATATATATGTAATTCTCTACGATGACTCTGAGCATACAGTGAGCCCCCGGTATTCGTCTAAATATAATGAGTATACAAACCATCCGTGAAATAGTGAAGTAACGGTTTATTAAAGATAAGAAGACCTTCTTTACATTGTGATTGGGTAGGTTTTTTTTTTGCTCAATGATCATATATTAACTCTTACTAAATGTTCATCACACACAAAAAGTATAATTATTTAATATTAAAACACATTAAGAATAGTTACAAATTCATCATTCACCCATAAAAAAGTATAATTATTTATTATTTAAAACATAAAAATCACTTCAAAACAATTATAAATAAAGTATAGAACAAGTCATAATTTATGCTAATGCTTATTTATATCCGTGGGACACAATTCTATCGAAGCATATAAGCACACAAAAAAAGGAGTCCAATAGCCGTGTAGGCGTGTTATACATGTTCCAGGGTGCAGGTTTGAATCCTTCCGAGGTCCATTTGGTCCACACCTCATTGATAAGATCCTCTTAGGTTCGAGTGACTAATTTTAATGCTAGTATGCTTATTTATATACTGTCGGATACTGCAATTCTATCGAACCATATAGGCAGCAAAAAAAACTATAAATATACTGAAATAACGTTTATGTGTAACGGAGGGGGGATTTCAATGTGTGAAATAGTTTTTGGTAGTATTCCAGACAAGTCAGAGCCAATTCAGTGGTTCTCACTTTGTCATCCTTATTGATAGTCGCTTTAAAGTGTTGCTGAACGTGACCACAGAGAGTCTGGGACATTAAAGACTGGGGACTTTCATAAGCTCGAAATTGAAATCTATACTCAATGAAATAATAGTTGTTATTATGTTACATCAATTAGGTCGATACATAGATCCGCACACTTTCTGAGACAAAGGCAGAGAAAGGAACAACAATTGAGTGAACAAGTTAAAAAGTGTTGAATTTTCGCTAAGCTTCATCAAACTGCCATGTATATTTATCCCAACAAATTGCCTTTATTTCAAAATTTATTATAACGTCAGAGTCACTTTTATATATACACTACCCCACGAATTTTCAGCCACTTGTATTCAGATCCCAAGAGTGATCTTATTAGGTTTATAAGGGTGTCTAGGTGCGTTATTAATCCACATACTGCTACGAACAATATTATGTAGATTCGTTAAAAGCAAAGAGTTTTGGAAAAGTGTCCTTAATTAGGTTTTTTAGTTTTCCGTGAAATACATATATTATATATTTAGACTTTTCTAATGTGCTTTATAAAATATTTATTTTTTGAAATACATTATCTATGGTATGAAATGACATTTTTATTTTTTAACAATGAATATCCTTTGAAAATCTTATTAACTTTTTTTAAATACTCTTGACTCATATATATTTATAGATACAATTTTAAAAGTATAATGTTTATGTATACATTTTTGCGTGCAATTTCTTTTATTTGATCAAGGGACAGATTTTATAATGTATTCTACCTTTTTTAAATCTATTTGTTTGGGCCATAGAATCAACTGCTTTCTCTATAATAATCGTATAGGTTTTGTGATCTTATTCACTGTTTTAAAATGGCGTTTACTTAACTTATATATAGGGATACAATTTGAAAATATAGCTTTATGATATATAATTTTTTAAAGACTTGATTGAGTTAGAGATATAACAATGTATAAATAAACACTTTAGTTACCTCCGCCGAAGGAGGTATTGTTTCACTGGCGTTTGTTGGTTTGTTTGTTTGTTAGTTTGTTGGTTTGTCAGCAGGATAACTCAAAAAGTACTGAACGGATTTGGATGAAATTTTGTGGAGTTGTTGGAAGTGCCAAAAGGAAAGTGATTAAATTTTGGCATCTCTGAGTGCAGAATTAAGGCGCCAAATGAGCTAAATACTACTAAATTTTCCAAGTTAGCCTACTCTGCCAATAGATGTCGCTGTGCTGTGAAATTGGGTGCCGGGAGCGTCTTCCTCTCGGAATTTCCGTCTAGGGGAACCCTCCCCGTCTCTCTACGCCTCCCAGTCGTGAAAAATCCGCCTCGGAAGGCTCATGACGGCGGAGGTTGCACTCTCTGAGTGTATATATGCCTCTAGTTTAAAATTAGATTCTAAAGTCATACCTACTATTATATAACAGAACATATCTAACAACCTTGTTTATGGTTAAAACAAGTAGATATAATGATATTTTTTTTTGCAATTTCTTCATATATTTAATGTGGTGGAACTTTGTAATATAATATTTAAATTTTGGGTGCTTTTTTATCAAACTATTATTTCTACAAG
>CP045910.1:5784245-5795267 GCA_013387185.1 Caligus rogercresseyi
CAAACAAATAATAAATATCATACTTTTAGGATGGGAAATTGAATGTTCTATCTTGAGCATTCGGATGAAATTTTTCTTCCAGAAATGAAACTTTTTTTTTCTCACATTGAGGAATTAATTTATTGTAACCAAAGGAATGAGTGACTTACACCTTTGGTTATCTAGTCTAAAACTGAACTTTATTTCTTAAGAGGTATTTCTTTTATACCTTTTGGACAAATATAAATAATATTTACAAGTTTTAATTAAATTAATCCAATATATTCAAGGCACATAAAGGAGTAGAGAGAAGGACTCTGCCACAGTATTTAATTAATTTCTAATTAATACTACCATACTCTTGTCAAAGGCTTCATCAATGACATGGATCTATGCCCATTAGAAGAGTCAATTTGTGTTTTCAAGGATGACATTCTCATATCTATGAATGGGGCTGTGGATGATTTTAATACCGACTTGACATAGAAAGAGAAAAAAAACTGAAAAATAGAGACATCTCTCTGGCCTCTCTTTATTATAGTATTAAACCTCACAAACCTCTCCCTTTTTCATAACAGATTTTTTACTAATTATTTTATTATTTTTACATTTATTACAAAAAATTCAATACATTTTGATGCGTTGTTTCTTTTATCTTCTAGATGAATTATGAGGGGCGGTCTTACTGTCTTCCTCCTTCACTTTCGTCGTCAAATCGGCCAGAAAAATGCTAAGAGAATTAATAAGCTTTGAGAGGAAGCCTAGAGAGCCTTCCGTGACGACGAGGAGGCATTGAACTACTTACCATAAGAACAAGTCAGTCCCGACAAGAGACGATGGAGTTCCTCTCGTCCAGGAATCCTGTCGAATAAGTGACTCCGGACACAGGGGGGAACTCCGTATCAAGGTTCCTCCTCTAGAGTTAAATAACTCAAGCTGTTTAATGTAACGCAATAATAATAATAACAGCTTGTTATGAAAAGGGAGAGGTTTGTGAGGTTTAATACTATAGTAAAAGAGAGGCCAGAGAGATGTCTCTATGTTTTCAGTTTTTTTCTCTTTCTATGTCAAGTCGGTATTAAAATCATCCACAGCCATGAATGGATGTTCAGCCAGCCACAATTGAAATATCACCTATTTAAAAAAAATGACCCTATTTTTTTTTCCAAAAAATCACACTTCCTTTATAAGGTTTTTTTGCTGACTCATCACATATATTATTATTATTTATATATTAAATAATCGTTGTATTTAATGTACGCTCACTTAGCGCAAGTAGTGCAAGATGAGGATGAGCTCTCTCCTTTATTCTCTCTGCCTTGCCTTGAGAGTTTGTTTTTGCAATAAAATGTGCAAGATTTAGTCAGACTCTCTCTCTTTCTCTCTCTCACGTCCGTTACTCCACTTTCTCTCTCTTTCTTTTAAACATGTCTTAGTTATGAGGGAAGAAGACGCAGGTATTATATATAGAGTAATTCATAATGTGATCATCTTGAGATATCCCCTATTATATAGTTTTATTAAACTTATCAGGATGCGCAATGTTTTTTAATAAAAGAAGAGAACAAAGCAATCTTAAGTATATTATACATATACATATATATATATATATATATATATATATATATATATATATATATATATATTATATCAGGAAACGAACCGGGTACCCGGCCCGCGTCCGGCTGTTTTTTTGAGCGTCCCAGCCCGGTGTCCTGGAATTTTATTCACCGGGCCGGGACATCAATATTTTTTCAGTATTTCGTTTGTCACTTAAAAATTTAAAGAATAATCACCTCAGAAACTTGTTGGAGATTCTTTTCTAAAAAAAACGTCATCACTTTTTTCGGAGATACTTTTCTAAAATAAAAAAAACGTCGTACTTTTTTTGGAGATTCTTTTCTAAAAAAACGTCATCACTTTTTTTGAAATTCTTGAGTTTAGAATGTCGAAGGAACGAAAATATATATTATGTCCCGGCCCGCTTTTGGCCCGGCCCGGCTTGAAAAAATTAAGTTCTGCCCGGGTCCCGGCGAAAAAAAGGTGTCCCGGTCGTTTCCTGATATATATATATATATATATAATATATATATAAATAAATATTTATATATCACTGGAATCCATTGCAATGATTTATTTTTTTCCATTCCCACAATTGTTTCATTACAAAGTGGTAGCCATTTTAAGTCTCACTAAACGTCATTCAAGAGTTCTTTAAGCTGAGTGTTTTTTTTCTTCCCGGTTGAGTATGCAGTTATTATATGTGTTGGTGTTTTAATATAAAGTGCTTTTTTTGCTTTTAAGGTTCTTCCAATGCATAATATAAATATAATATAATAAGTGGGATTTTTTTTTTTCAAAAATTAATTTAAAAGCACCTTCCCCTCTTGTGAGGTTTCGAATCTGCGTCCTCACGTCGTTTTTCAGTCACATACTGCATCAATTGCAGTAAATAAAGTGCATGTTTTGGCTCTGTGTAAGCATTAGTATAAAATATTTTATCTGCCTAAGATACAGGCCTGTTTTTGTTGTTCCTTGAATTAAGATTTATATTTGTATTTATGACGTATTAACAAAGTACTTAAATACTTATAAATGTTCAAAAACGAATTAAAGAAAACAATAGCTACCTGCTTCCATAGGCCATATACGTTTTACGTCATAGAGTAGTCATTTCACGTTGCATATAGAACATACATATATACATTATAAATACTTTGGTCCCCTATTAGGCTTTCCAAGGTAGAATGAGTAAACAACATGGTTTATGTGGTTGTGTTTCTAGGGAACTGGCTAAGATCGATAATTCGATTCAGCCTTCGTACTCTTAACAAACAAAATATATTATAAACAATAATTATTGCGAGAAATAACTTATAACTTATTATTCTAAGTTGATACAAATAGTTAATTTTTTCTCAGGCATGATTTATTTCTACATGAGAAACGAAAACAACTACCAACGTCAACAACTCTGACGTCACAGAAAGGAGAATAATCGATAAAACTAGCAAACATATTATAAATAGGATACTTTATTACCACCTTCCTTCATGGAATCCAATATCTTTCCACTGTTGAAACCGTGGAATTTTATTTATTGTATACCTAAATTTATGTTACTTTATCACTTTGTAACTTTTACTTTTCTTATCAATGGCAAAAACCTCATAAGAGCCAAAGTTATCCAAATAAAAAATTGCAGGGGAGCTTCAAAATTTATATCGTCTACAAGTATAACAATAAAGGAAGATGCACAGTAATCTGGACCGTCCATTAAATTGCATGGATAGATAATACGGGTTTCTACTTTTTTGATAGGTACTCGTTTGGAGTGACAGGTTTTTTTAAATTCAGTGAACCCTCGCTATATGGCACATCACCGTTCGCACCTTCGTGGGTTTATGTCTACAGTGAATCCTGATGGATTTGGGGGTATCTGTTGTCTACAAGTATTGATTAAAATAATATTGATTGTCACAGTGATTTTACACAGCTTTCCTTCCTGAACATTCTGGCAAATTTACGTTTACGGAAATCTCAAATTTACTCTATGAGAAATCATCTTGTTCAGATAAAGAAAGAATGTCAACACAGTGGGATGTTCTTCTTTCGAAGAAAGACCCTTGTGCAGCCTTCAGTAGAAAAAGACGCTACAGTGCAGCTCAGTTCTGACAAAGAGGCATGGAAAGTGGGGGTTTTCATTCTGCTGTTCAATATTACATTTTAAAATAGCTGTAAAATAAAAACTTGGTTCATAGGTGGATTTTCTCTATTCTGGGTTATCTTGTGAACGTATCCCCCGCGATAAACGAGGGCTTACTGTTTATAAGTATATAACTCTATTTTTATTCATACAGGATGTTTTTTTGTGTGTGCAACGGTTTATAATTTACTATGGTATAGCTAAATATGTATATATATGTATATATAATATTATATATATATATATATATAATAGGGTTGTTCTTATTTTTCAAATGTTTGAAATGTTAGCAACTTTGTGGATTTTCTGTTTCTTGGTGATAAAAGAAGACGACATACAAAGTTTGAACAAAATCGGTCAACATTACGAGGTCGCGCAACGAGGTCAAAGTTTTAAAAATTTAGTAAAAATATAGTTTTCCGCAAATTTCTTCAAAATGGTGGACGTTACAGACTTCAATAATATTATTAATTTAAAGGAAATCTAATTTACTACCAGACGTATGTTTGATGTTTTTTAATAAAACAAAGTTTTCAGTAAAAACAAAGCAAGAAAGGGAGTGTGTATTGTTAGCTTATTTCATGGCTTTTTTGTATCAATTAACTTCACTCGCCTGTAGAAGATGACTTGTTCGCTTCAGAGTAAAATAGTACTATTAAGTTTAGTAAAACTTTAGATGATAAATCCAAAATGACCTTGGTTGCATTCTATCAATTCAGAATTCAGTACAATCTGAGTTTACATCATATGATTCAGAGCCTGTATTGAGCTATAAGAAATCGATTATGAAAAAAATAAATAATAATGTGTTTCTTAGATGTGCGTCAAGGTATCCTCTCAAAATTTTACTTTGTCTCTGACGCATTTATAATCCATTATATGCGTCATTTTGTACGCGAGATAGGCTTTTTTTAATATGCATATAACTCTCTACTTATTAAATTGACATGATCTAGTATACCAAAATATTAAAGCTGGTTAACCAAGCTTTCATTTGATATATTTTGTGTTCTAAAAATCGCTATACTTTAAGAGATATAAGCAAATACGTACTCTCCCCAAAAATCGATCTTTTGATATGAGAATATACGATTACCATTTGGTAACGGCAGTTAGTGTAACCTGGATAGGAAGAAAAAAGAAGGGAGAGAAGTGAGGCAAAAAAAATTCTTTTTCTTTCTATCCAGGTAACACTAACATGATTACCAGATGGTAATCGTATATTCTCATATCAAAAGATCAATTTTTGGGGGAGAGTACGTATTTGCTTATATCTCTTAAAGTATAGCGATTTTCAGAACACCAAACATATCAAATAAAGCTTGGTTAACCAGCTTTAATATTTTGGTATACTAAATCATGTCAATTTAATAAGTAGGGAGTTATATGTACATTAAAAAAAGCCTATCTCGCGTACAAAATGACGCATAAAATGGATATATATATATATATATATATATATATAGATATATATATATATATATATATATATATATATATGTGTAAGCTTTCAAGTGATATCTATCAGAGAAACTCCGGGTTTTTTCTTTTAATACGAGGTTGGATTTCTATGCCGTTAATTGTTATTGGATTAGAATAAGAATCTTGTTAACATAATTACAAACTATATAATATATTTCGTCATTCTAAAACTATCTACATCATTTTTGCTCTTCTCTGTATCCCTATTAAAGGGGTATTATTTTCTGTTTTATCCTTTATGTTCCTACATATATATTTTTTTCGAATATAAGACTTACTCATTATTATACTAAAAGCAACAGTCTCTAGAAAAAGTTATAATCCATTCAATATATTCTTTTTCTATTAGATAATTGCTCCAAAATATAAGGAAAATTAGAGGCTTATGAACTCAGTGGTTTCCTTATAAAACTAATAAAAGTCTTACATCGGAATCCTACCAAACTCGTGAACTTGAAAATATGTTTCTGGAATCAAAGGAATTGAATTTAAATATACATTTAATTTGTTAAAAATGATTTGAAAATATTTGAAAGGGATTTTAAATTGAACGCATCCTCCTGTAATCACCACATCACCTTCTTGAGTAAGATCCAATTATATCCGTTTCATATCTCCCTGATACTTGTTTTTGTTTTGTTTATATGCCAATTGTATCGTTATTTAGTTATTTATTTTTCAGTTCACTGGCATGGAGTTTAGATATCCTTTTCAAAAATTAAGTAAGGTATTTATAATTGATTTGCAATCTACATACGAGACCCTATTTGTGGTGCATGAAACCCTCTGATGGCTTAAAGAACACATTTCCCATTATTATATTTAGTGAGAGGAAGAAGATTATTACCTCCGCCGAAGGAGGTATTGTTTTCACTGGCGTTGGTTTGTTTGTCAGCAAGATAACTCAAAAAGTACGGAACGGATTCGAATGAAACTTTGTGGAGTTGTTGGAAATACCAAAAGCAACAAGTGATTAAATTTTGGCATCTCTGAGTACAGAATTAAGATGCAAAACGAGCTAAATACTAATAAATATTTCAAGTTAGCCTACTCTGCCATTAGATGTCGCTGTGCTATGAAATCGGGTGCCGGGAGCGTCTTCCTCTCGGAATTTCCGTCGAGGGGAACCCTCACCCGTCCCTCTACGCCGCCCCAGTCGTGAAAAATCCGCCTCGGAAGGCTCATAAGGACCCGTGGCGGCGGAGGTTTGCACTCTCTGAGTGTAGATATGCCTCTAGTTTGCTTTGATACTCCATTTCCATTATTTGGGAGAATACAAATGGATATCATCATTCTCTAGTTATATTTAGTGAGAGGAAGAAGATTATTATTATTATTGTTGTTATTCGTATATAAGAACCTCTCTGATTTATATTGGATTAAATATATATATATATAACTACATATTTTAAGCCGTAATCTCTTAATTCCATTCAAAGCTTCCATTCAACATTTTGATTGATATGAATAGGCTCGTTTGCATGGATTTTGGGAATGTGTAAGGGGATATTAGATGCTTTAAATTTGAATGCGTTGGAAATAGTGCTTGAGTAGTTACGGGCAAATATGAATGGAGAGGTTTGAATTTAATTCAAGAAATATATAGCTATTTTCATGATATAATTAGTTGTCTGTTACTTTGTCGTTGTAGAAAATACCTGGATTTTCAGAGATTAAACTTTTAACCAAGGAATACTAGAAATACCATGGAAGGGTGACTCTGTACCTACGTAGTATTTTCTTTTCAGTAGTTATTTATTCTTTAATGAAACGTGTGCGTTTAAACATTAATTATTTTTCTCAATTTTCTTTTAAGTGTAAATTGATTCCGATCAGTTGAAGTTTTATTTCGAATATTTTAATTAATATATATAATAATATAAAACACTTAAACAGGCAAAGTACAATTTATACCTTAACATATATAACAAATAAGTAGAATTGATATGTCCTGCTACGTATTGATTTCCGGCGGGTGAAAAAAGTCACTCTTCCATGAAGTTTCTAGTACTCCTGGTTTTAACTGAAGTTCAACTTTTAAGACGGCATATATAAAAACAAACGCTAGGGGCATCTTGTGTTTTATGTCAATCATAAAAAAATGCAATCGACAAAGTTCATATTTTTTAGAATTGAGTGGATTCGCCAGTTCTTATCTATATAATAATCACCAATCTCTGTCCGTCCGTCCGTGTGTATGTCTGTACGCTATCTCCTCCCACATTTATAGTCAGATTTGAACTTTGAAGGTACCTATGGAATCCTTTGGTCAGGCGGACCTAATAAAACTATTTTCAAAGTGATGGGACCAGAAATAAAAAAAATGTCATTGGATATACCTTTCTGTATATATAGATATATATATATATATATATATATATATATATATATATATATATATATATATATATATATATATATAGCAGTAGGCGCCCAAATATGCGAGTATTTTTAAATTTGCTTTTTTTGTGTGTATTTGGTTCTTGCATTTAACTGGATATAAATAAACATTGTAGCATGTCAACAAGACTATCGAACTATCGATATTATCAATTAGGTTGGCCAAAACTGACCTTCCCCTCTCAGGAATCGAACCTCCGCCCTCAACAGTGAGAGTTGAACACGCCTCAACACCTTAACGCCAACCGAACCTCTTTTCTCATTTAGAATATATCAATTTGAACTTCTATAATGTTTCTTATCTAAATCTTTAGACATATATAATATAGCTGAATGTACAATAAACTCAATAAAAAGGAGGAAAGAAAAATACTCGACTCAACAGCTGATGGGTGCCGTGTTATGTCGTTCTTATGATTCTTATTTTTAAGTGGATGAAACAACAAGCAGACGAAGCAATACTTGTTATCCCGCCAAATTAAGCAGTGACGTCATTTGAAGTGACTAATTGCATGAAACGAGTGACGTCATCGGACATTTCTTGTATAATTTCCTATTCCAAAAGTACTAATTTGTTTCATCAAGTTTTGTAGGTTAAGAGTTGACCTCATAGAATACTTTAGTTCGATTTTTTTTTATTTTTCGTTAAATATCCCAAATTCCAAATCCTCGTCGTTAATTAAACAAAACAAAGAAAACAATATTGCCAGTTGATTTTTTTCCAAAAAATTCTCCTTATTGTAATAGATTAGATATAAAATTATATAGAATAATAATATATAAATAAAATAAACATTTTAGTTTATAATAATAAAATTAAACAAGAGGTACATCAATTAAAACATATCATAAGAGTAACTATTTAAAATATTTCACTATTTTTTTCATAATTTTAAATATTCTTTTGATTCTGAAGGATAAAATTTGATGACGTTCCCCGCAAGAACCCATGAATCTTCAGAGACGGAGGGGATCTGAGAGTGAGAAACGGCGTATCGGCGCAGCAAGCAAAGAGATCATCACGGACCAAAGAATAGACTGTTTTATAGTTTCTTTTTTGTCAAACAACTCGGCTTTAGGCTTTGGAGTTTGACAGAGCAAAACTCCATTGCCTGACTTTTAAAGGAATTGTGTCCTTTTCTTTTCTTAGGATACCGAATAGGATCGTTGCTTTTTCTTCGATTTGGTCTTCTCCAATCAAACAACCTACTGTGACCAATTTCATTTAATGGCTTCTCAGTCCTTCTGTGGTATGTACTTAAATTAGCAATGCCTTTTCTGAATATTAAATATATATTATTATATTAAATATTATATATATATATATAATGAATATTAATATAGGTAGGTTATGCTTTATTCCATTGTTTATGGCTCTCCGTGGAGTAGAGGCTTAAATTGATTGAGATATTGAATCTCCCTCAGCATTATTTGAGCCGCAAGCAAATTACAGCCTCCTCTGGTAAGGAACACCTCACACAAAAAAAACTGTTTACAGAAATAACCTATGCAAAGCATATTGTATCATTGAGGGGGGATATATAACATGTGTCTAGGAACGTATAATTATATCCTTAAGTTTTTTTTTTTTTTTACGGAGTACAACTTTATTAATCATATGAGTGTATTAATCAACATGTGTAAAAATAAGAAACAAATCATCCCTTAAAATTGCTAAAATATAACATAAACGTAAGAAACTTCATCATGATAATTATAATTAAAAAAAGGAAAAAACAATCAATCATCAAGGGGGGCTTCTAAAATTTTATCCACAAATTTATCAAAATTCAGGCAGTGGCGTTTTAGTGCATTAAATTATATAGGGCGTTTGTTATTTTGTACTATTAAAATTAATTTCAGTTTATGGGGGCAATATAAAAAAGAGTAATTGCTTTGTAAAATAAATATCATATTTTAGAAATATTGCTAAAGCTACTTTTCCCGAATTGGTCTAGTAGCCATACATTTAACAAGAAAGTGGTCTGTGGTCTCTTATTTTCCTACAGAAGAAGCAAAGTCTTTCATCTTTTGTTTTCCCATATAAGTTCCCGTGGTCAAAGTATGGTGATTATTTTAATTTTATCCAATATAGTGAAAAGTCAAATCTCAGGTTGGATAAGCCCTCAATAATTTTATTCATTTTAGCATCACGTTTCTCTTGTCTTTGTGACGCTCGATCTGCTTTAAAAAATTATTTTTAGTTATCTCATTAAGTTGTAAATTACGTAGATTTTATTGTTAAAAAAAATAGAAAGAAACAAGAAAACAATTTCTTGGGCCAATCGGTCTACATTTAAAACTAATATTTTTAAAACTCTTCGTATCTCCAGTGTTTCGTTGTTAAAACATGTGTATTTGGTAAATTCATATATCTCACCGATAAAGTTATTTTTTTCTTATAGAGGTCTCTCGAAGGAAGTCTAGTCTGTTATTGTTTGTGGCTCGTGCCACCCATAAGAGAAGAATCTTAGAAGCCAATTCCTCACTAACATTTGCCACACTCTCCAAAAGGCTTACTGTCTTTAAGTATTCAATGAGCCTCGAGGGGCCCTTCCCCTAACTGAGTTGAAATCAAGACTTCTCTCCTCTTCCCGTTTACTACCAATATTTTGGTCCACGAAGTGTCTGTATGAAACCATTCTCTAAACCAGGAAAATAATATGGTCTCCATATGGTTCGTATAGAAAGGAGGTCCCGCCCCCCCATATTTCCTTGGAATTGTATTCTCGCCCAGGTGATCCTGGGAGAACTTTCTTTCTTTAAATGAATGAACGGGCTATTTCATCGACTTCTTACAGAGTCTCTCATCAAACCGCGCTATTCGTAATAAATGAGTTACTCTCGGGAGTATTAATACATTCCACACGTGTATCGGGGGCACATTCCAGCTGACTAGGTAATTATATTTTGCCGTGATACTATTATCTTTTCTTCTATACACCTAACATTTTTGTCAATGTAAGAACCCCAATGGATATGTGAACTCCTAGAATTTTGCTTCTTCTACTATTGTCTATATTTCGGGGGACTGTATAATCCAACGAACTTGTCAATATGTTGGTTTTCATAAGATTAATTTGTAATCCTGATAGTTTCCCCATAAGATTGATATTTTTATAGTTTCCTCTACTGACCGTGTAAATTCATTACTTGAGCCTGAATAAGTGCTGTTATGTCGTCAGCGAAAGCCTGGGTTTTGATTTCAGTATCATGAAATTTGACCCCATTCCAATTTTTCCGATTCATTAATTTCTCGTAAAAGTTTGTCAAGACCAATACAAATACACAGGGAGACAGTGGGATCTTCCTTGCCTACAGCCCCTTCTTACCCCAAACGTCTCGCAACTTTCCCATATTTGGTATGAATCCTACGGAGACATATAGCTATCATACATATGAAATAGGCCCAAAACCATAGAGCCCAAACACTTAAAATGTGATTGTGCGAACAC
>CP045910.1:5801703-5824394 GCA_013387185.1 Caligus rogercresseyi
TTTTAAAAAATGTTGAATTAATTTTTAGGTTACTCAAACATTATATTTTTGTATTTGTGAAATTATTCGACATAACTTCAAATTATTTATCTGCTTTTATTGTATTTTATTACTTTAATGATTTTATATTCCAATTCTTTATATTAATTTTAATTTATATACTATTTTTGTATAGGTATATGTATGTATATTATTTACTAACAATTGATTTTTAATACCAATTGTCCTAATTATATATTATTAGTGAATAATATTTTTTTCTTCTTCTTGTTTAGGAATTATATTCCAACGAACAATGTTGGATTGTTGTATATCTATTTACTGAGGAAGCAATTCACCTTCACATTAGCTTTTATGAGCCTTATTTTTTTTATAATCCAAATTACTTTACAGAATTTCTACATGACTTTTCCTTGGGATGATGTGACTCTTTTTCTAAATAGGGGTATATTCTATGAGGTTAGTACCTCAAAAGTTTTGGGTTATCAAGACAGGGGAGGTTATGCTTATATATGCGTAGGGTTCTTATGAGAGTCAAAATATCTAAATTTAAAATGATATTTTGCAAAGTTATATTTATTTTCTAATCAAACACGTAGAATTAAAAGGGTCAAGTTTTTTACCAATGCCCTCTATTATCTCCATAGGTTTAATTTATGTTCTAATACTTTAGTGTATACAAAACGACGGACCGAGTAAATTATTATGCACGATATATATGTAATTCTTTGTAGAAAAAACCGATTCGACTAATGAATGGAGTGGTGATTAAAGCGTTTGCAAACATAATTACTTTTGTGACAAATAGTTTCTTTTGTCCCCTTAGAATGTTGTATTCTTTTATACAAATATTTATAATTGATGCTTGTTCATATTGTTTTATTTTCATAAACATTAAATAATCATTCGTATTCCTGCCAGACATTTTCTGATTGACATGAAACGCAGCACATTTATAAGTAATTCCGGCATCCTTTGTTTTCCAATGTAGCACAAGAATGTTTTAAGTGATTGACATAATAGCTTTTTTTTTGCATAGCTATCTATCATCGCAAAATCAAAATGAGAAACTTAGATACAAGGAGGAGCCAAAAGCTAACCCCGCTAAGCTTATCTTTCAAAAATACCATTCTACATTAGGGTTTAGACATAGTGATATAAAGACATAGTGTAATTATTGGCTTTTTAAGAGGCATACGTCATATTGCCAAATAGTAACAAATCTTTCTATCTCTATGACGTAGTACAAATTACTTGTTTATATTGTGTACAAATACTTCCCGAATGTGATATAAAGACAATTGGTTATCATGTAAATTGTTATAATAAGCTTTGACCCGTTATTTGCATCAATCCATTTCCATTTCCAACCCTAAATATTTCCAAAAACATCTTGAGCTAAAGTGTGAAGAAATTAAGCGAAGTCTATGTCGGGCAATGTGCCTTCTTTTTTCTATGTTCCAAAGTTAAATATGAAGACATGGTTCGTAATAAGAGAGTAAATAATATCTGAGTTTGATGAATAATGTGTCAAGGAGTATAGTTTCTTGCCCCATAATTGCCTATGGTGATCATTTAGGGAAATTATCAAAAAAATCTGAGCTGCGTTCCAAAAAGGATAATAATGGCTGAATAAAGATTTAATATATTTTGAAGAATCACAACATGAAATTCAATGCATTCAACTTTCAGTTCTACTGTTTTAAATGATAGAAAAATAGATTCCCAGCAGATTCATGTCAAGGGAATGAAAGGACTTGCTAAGACATATAAAGACACCAATAGAAGGACGAGTTTTATATATGTTTGTTTTATATAATGTAACATTCGTATTATTAAATAAAAGATAATAAACATAAATAAAGACGGTGTTTTAGTTGTATTAATACCCATAATATTTTGAGCTTATTGCTGAGAATTGTTGATATTAATAGAACTTTACACTGTTTATGTAGTAATACACTGATTCGTTATGGCTTCTAGCGCCACCTAGTGAATACTCTAGAAGCTCCTTGTTTACTCTCATGCCCCATTCACTATGAGAATCATTTAATATACTGTGCTGTTCAATGGAAAATAATTTTCACGTCCTACAAGTCCCCAAGTCTTGCTTTCTTTACTTTATACAGCAATGGGAACTGATTTTTTGTTACAACCTGTATTGTATACTTCATTGTATTATAAACATAATTCGAAAGACCAAAAAAATATATGTTAAATTATTATTTTTAGTAATATAATTTTGAGTTTTTCTTGATCAAACTTCTTTTTTTGGTAAATGGATTGTTACCAATCCCAAGAGAGAGACAAAAAACAATCTCTCTAGTTTTTATAGTAATAGAATAAATTAAACGCTTTTACTTGCCAAGTATTGCAGGAACGGCCAAAGACCTCGAGGATCATGTTTGATGGTCCGTACATAGCACACAATGGCAAAAAGAGGAAAACAGCACCATGATTCGGTCCTTCATTTTTATTTGGCACATAAATATGACCATAAAAATGGATATTGATGATAGCTGCAAGCAGGGCAGGCTGTGAATAGATCTAGCTGTAATGATAATATACTACTTTAATAATATTGATAGAAGAGGTGGCCAAAAAAAGTAGTCCAAAGAAAACCATGACGTAATCTGAAATTGATAGTTATGTCATTACATTACAGGTTTCAATGGCAGTTATTTAATCAATTTTTGCATTTTGCTTATAAATTATTTGAGTTTGTTTTTTTATTGCAAAGTATATTTTTTTTGAGATCAACAATTTTCATTTCCATTTTTTTCACAACTTTATTCAAAATACAGGTTTTTAATTCACAATTATAAAAAATATCCACAAATAATAAATTTTACATTCACACTTATTTATATATATATAAATATACATATATTATATATATATCATATGTAAAAATGCGGCAAAATATATTTGATGACGTCAAAATAATAATAATATATGAATATGGTATAAACAATTAGATATAATATTTAAAAACACTTGGGGAAACTTTATTTCTTATGCTTTTTTAAATTGAGATTCATTACTTTTTATAAATAATATGTGTTAGCCTCATACAGTAAAAAGTTGGGATTGTCCCATGTGATAAATAAACATACATCTATTCTATATCATTGCCTTAACAAACGATGTTATTTTTAAAACGAGAGGAGAATGACCAAAAATGTCCCAATCTGATATCATTCTCATAAATGGAATTCAGAGAAAGAAAAAATATATGCTGATCAAGTTAACTTTATCATAATTGGCCATAAATGAAGCTCTTAAAATAAATTCAAATATATATATATATACAGGGTGATTCACTATAATTGAGACACACGTATTACGATGTATAATCTTTGTATTAAATTTTTCATTAATATTGCTTAAATAAAAATAATAGTATAATATGTAATAAACAATATATATTTTATGAGTTTTCCACTTATCCTCCTTTGGTCATCAGTACAGCTTTGAAACTCCTAACGGTAGAGGCAACAAAGGCAGATATTTCTTCCTCAGATAAGGAGGCCCATGGCTGAAGCAGTTTCTTTTTTAGAATCTCCACTGATGGTCAGGACTTGCTTATCACCCTTCTCTCCAAAATGGACTATATTCCATAGTACATGGGGTTTAGATCTGGGGAGGATGGTGGCCACAAGTACTTGGGACAAAAGTCTGCAAACATATCATTAAGAAGCTTTGAACTAATTTGCTGGTGTGGGATGGATCCCCATCTTGCTGGAACACTAAAGGTGTCGTTGGATACTCTCTTTGTACCCATGGGACTACCTCCTCGGAAAGAAGGTAAAAATAAACCGCTTGGTCGACCTTCACCCCCTCCTCGACGAAGATCAAAGGGGTCCTCTTCCCGTCCGACGTCACGCCCGCCCAGACCATGACGGAGGGTGGCTTCTGCCTTCTGAAGGCTGTCCTCAGCTCCACGGGGATGTCCTCCTTCTTCCACGTTAAAATCCGGTCATTTTGACTGTTGTGAGTGGCCTGGACCGTGAAAATTTTCTCATCTGTCCAGAGAACTGATGGCGACCTGTCTTGGAGAGTTGTTGAATAATTTTCCTCCCACGGATAAGAGGCTTGTTCATTATGGCCTGGGACAGAATCTGAGGTGGTTTCTTCTTATAAGGGAGCATCCTCAGGTCTTTCCTGATCAATCTCCAAATGCTAGTGGTGCTCATGTACTCCTCTTTAGACATCTGTCTCATGGATCAAGTTGGATTTGTCCTGAGTTTCTCCCTGATCCTCTTCTACCCAGGCAGTGTCTTCACAATTTTTTTCAGGACCTGAACCTTCCTTGAACCTTGCCTAACTCCTTAAAGGCTTTTATGGTCCTGTAGACTGTTGCTCCGCTCCCTGTGGCTTTTAAAATCTTCATAATTTCAACCGTAGATTTTCATTACGAAATGAGGCCAAAATCAAGTCACATTTATCCTGTTCAGAAGCAATTTTCTAATGGAAGTAGGGCTATCTCACACAACTTATTTTTATGAAAGTTGTAGCTGATATGTCTATCAACAACAACAAAATAAAAATGGAGGGAATATTAAATTTGGGGAAACGTAGAAGTTACCAAAGTGAGAGTCTCAATTATAGTGATTAACCCTGTATATTGTATATATATACAGTGGATCTCATATGATTGTGCATTGTAAAGGTATATTTAAGTCCATTTACTTTTAGCAATATATAGTTAACTTTTTATGTATGTAAAAACAAGTTTAGGGAGTGCGATAGCTCAGTGCGTTAAGGCGTGTCCAATTCTCTGTGTGGAGAGTGCAGGTTCGACTCCCGAGAGGGGAAGGTCATTTTGGACAACCTCATTGATAATATCCTAGCTTCGATAGACTAATTATAACGCTATAATGCTTATTTATATCTCGTCGAATGCAATTCTATCGAACCACATAGGTAAAACTGAGATGAAACATGTTTTATTTTTATTTCTTTCTAAATGTGTCTCACAATTAACATACTCATCATTTGTTAAATACAGGGTTCCCAGATGAAATTGGCGCGAAAACTCTTTCTCACAAAAAATCAATAACTATGTTATTAATAGATATATTTATTTCAAATAAAGTGCATTTGAAATGGGAGGATATCTTCTATAGGATTATTTAAAATAATCTCCCTCGGCGTCAAAACCTTTCTGTATGCGCCCCCTGAAAGCGGCGCAGTCCCTCTTCAACATCTCCCTGTCCATGGATACTATCTCCTTGATTGAGGGAGGCCTTCTTGTTGTGAGCACGTCTATTAGTCCGTCCTTCAAGATAGCCCCAGACAAAATAGTCCATTGGATTAAGGTCAGGGCTGCTGGGAGGCCACATCTCCTTCCTTGTTCTTGGTTGCAGGGGTTAAGATCTGACCCATTTGCATCATATACGATCTGCAACGCAAATCTTATTTAACACAATTTTGAATAGTTGTTTCCCCGACCTCCAGCTCCTCAGCAATTAACGATAAAGAGCGGGTGGGTCTTCATCGATAATCTCCTGGACCTTGTTCACAAAGTCCATATCCCTGACCTTTCTTGTGGACAATTCCGGCCTAGGCTCTCCCTACTAATCACTTTACGTGAATCCTTGCAGTCCTTCAGGGATTACCTCAGTCATTGGACGCTTCTTACAGGTATAGAGTCAACCTTGACAGCTCAGAGTTGGATATCGTGCCCCTCATGCGGACCAATATTGCCGCGTCGGCGCATCTCCGTTCCTCCTCACTGTAAACAATCTCCTCCTGATTGCTGTATACGTCCCTCATGGTGCTTTGAATCAACTGGCTGTATAGCTTAACCCAGTAGTTTTCTACTGGTATAACTTCCGGCCTGCTATCTATCTAAATGACTAAGTTACACACCAACTTTAATTTTGCGCCAATTTCATCGAGGGACCCTGTATATAACGGTTACCTGAAATATGTACATTAAAGTTCAAAATCACATACAAATAAGCTGAGATACTCTGATAGCATTATATATTATTATTATTTTTTATATGGAATCAAGTTTATTTCTATTATATTTCTACTATTCGAGCCCTGTGAATGTCGTGGCCTAAGCATTGATGCTGCAGAAGCTCATTGTATTTCGCCTGGTGTGTTGTCCGCAAATAGATTAGCATCAAGTCCATTCGTGCATGTAATGATTTGGTTTGAATCAAATAATATTATGTTATGGAGTCCCCCCAGAAAGATTGCAACCCCTGATCATATACCTGATGCTCCTTTCTCTCTGCCCCACATCCATAAATCATTTAGACAAATATAAACACACAAAAGGCTTAAATACGATCAATGATACGAATCAGAGCTGTCCAACTTCCCCACCAGCAACCCGAAATATATCAGTTAAGCACCATGATTAATGAGAAGACCTTTGGGTTCTGTATATTTTAATTGAAATAGCATCATCCTTTGGCAAATTTTGATCAAAAATATTTGATGCCGCAAAACATGAATGTATCACTTTTTTGTTTTGAAAAAGTATACAAATGCATTCTTTGCCAATTTATTTTTTCGTTTACTCCTGCTATAATCATATATAAAGATCAAACCAGTTATATTCCATTATTTTTGGATCGTAAGTTTGACGCTCTTATAAGATATATCAGTTGAATTACTGGGGATGAGCTGCACAATTTTTTTTTCAATAGAAAATTCTAAGCAAATAACCGGACGCTGTTTGTCATGACAGTCCCGCTCCAAAATCTGAAGTTCAGAAGATCGTTTTCAATTTTAAAATTGTAAGCGGTCAGCCTTTTCTTGCGGCCGTAGAGGCCCTTTGATCTAGTTTCTGAAGACTGAATATAATTTTCTTTGGGATGCGTTTTACTTTCGTACACCTGTGTCATGTTTATTTGTGGGTTCTTCTTCGTTTAATCGGTGTCGATTGTACATTTATCAAACCTTCGATATCTAAAAAGATTAAATAATGAAACTTTTTATGTATTGTGGATTGTTTTTCTGTTCAATATATTCGTGCTTTTAATAATTAAAGGTCATTACAAAGACGGAATAGTTAGGGATGAAAAAGTTGCTCTTATTAGAAATGGGAGTGAATAAGTGAAAAGGCAAGAAAATAATAATAAATTAATTTGCAACCAAAGATCACTTAACTACCGGCCGTTGAAAAGTTAACATCTATTCAGAGAGAAGAGTATATATATATATATATATATATATATATATATATATATATATATATATATATACAGGGTTAGGCAGAATTAGTGAAACATGGAAATAAGGCAATAGCTCCCATAATACGCAATTTAGAAAATATATTATTTTGTAAATTTGGTTGACAACAAACTACTTCAAAATATTTATTACAAAATTATTCCACATATCACCAATTGCACGAACTAAAGCCCTAAGTCTCTTGGCCACACTATTGCAGCTGTTACGCACAATCTTCTCAGGAATCTTGTTCCAGGCAGCCTCAGCTGCGGCTATCAGCTCGTCCTTGTTGACCCTTGCTTCAGCATTGGCCTCCCTCTTCACCATCCCCCACTTGGCAAAGTCAAGCGAGTTGCAATCAGGAGATGAGGGAGGTCAAAGCTCCTTGCTCCAAAAGTTTTGAAAATGGCTGCACATCAGTCCTGCACAATCTTTGCAGTATGGGCCGTAGCTCCGTCTTGCTAGAAGCAAACAGGGACTTCACCAAACTCTTCATGGATCCACGGGAATTCTTTGGTCTTCAGAAAGTCCAAGTAAACGATCTTGTTGATTTTAACACCGTCTGGAATCCGGAGCAAGGGTGATTTTTTACCATTGGAGGCCACTGCCCCCCAGACCATCACAGATGCCGGCTTCTGCATCCGGTAAATGCTTCTTGTGTTCTCTGGGATCTTGGAGGCATCCCTGTACAATATACGATCATTCTGAGGATTGAATTTATTTGTGGTCTCGAAAAGTTTATCATCATAGAAGATCACAACGACACTTGGGTTGTCTGCGTACCGTTTGAGCAGTAACTTTGATCTTGCCTTCCTCTTGATCTGGTGACCTCGTTTAGTAGATGCATCTTCCTGAACATGAACGGCTTCATGACCAGGTCAGCTTTGAACACCCTCCCGAATGTCCTCCCAGATACATCGTACTCCTGAGCCATCACATCATCATGGAGCAGACGGGTTACGAAGTATCTTGCCGCGACGGCCTTGGTCAGCTTGGTGTCTTCTTTGATCGCTTCTTTCCTTGTCCAGACCTCCTGTTAGTTTGCCCGTCTCTTTGATAACTTTTTTGGTACGCCAGATGAATGTACGGCTTACCTCAAGCATGTTCATGATAGTCTTGTGGGGACTGGACAGAGTCCAACAACTTGAGGACGGCCGTTCGCTTGTTTTAAAGGTCCATTTTGTCGTTGTTTTTCAACAAAAAGTGGTGAAAACAACATAGCATATGTAAAAAAGTCCGTGCCACATAGTTTTATATCTTAACAAAACCTCTCAGAGTTATATTAAGAAAGATATTGCACTTACAATCTGATGTTTCACTAATTC
Organism: Caligus rogercresseyi; assembly: GCA_013387185.1. Classification (NCBI taxonomy): domain Eukaryota; kingdom Metazoa; phylum Arthropoda; class Copepoda; order Siphonostomatoida; family Caligidae; genus Caligus; species Caligus rogercresseyi. Next base: position 5,810,223 of record CP045910.1, read on the forward strand.
GGCCTAACCCTGTATTTATATATGTAGTTTCCTTACTAAACTTGAATATTTGAAATACCAACTGATATTCAAATTAAAATGAATATATCGGCAACAATCCGTGCCCTAATTGAACGATAACATTAGTTTAAAAATTGTACTATCGGAGCCGATATGTCGGCAAACCAATATATGTATCGGCTTCTAACGCCAAGTATCCTTTTAACACCCAACTACGTCCCTAGCATTTTCTCCAGTAGTAGCCCTCCACTCCGTTTATATTACAATCTCTTTACTCAACAACATGAAGCTCTTATTGACCCTGTTAAGATTGATTTAACCCCAGCTTTATATGTCGATATTGGAGTACATCTCAACTTCTTTTTACTTGTTTTCATTCATCCTATGACCAATACAAAATATGTGTATTTGTCTTGTAGTACATATTTTCTTGTCATATAATATAAATAATTTAACTACTGAGGGATTGAAGAGGAATCCAAGTCCGTCCTTATACATGAAGAAGTCTCGTCTATGATTAATTGCACCAGCATCATAATAAGATCCCTGTCTGAAACCCTATTCAAAGCTCCCTGTAATTTGATGCAAGAGACGTTCAATCACAATTACTTATATATTTGAAAAATATATAAAATTCTCTCAAGCATAAGAACAGTGCAATGAAGCAATTATATAAATTTTTATGTCATTTTGCAAATTACTCTCCCAAATATTTTTTCTTATTATTATTATTTATCATGCAGTACAACAATGATGGCGCTCAATTTTGGAAATATTTGACAATTTTTTTATTTTTAGAAATTAATGGTAGAGAATTGTCATAATTCATTACTTATAAATGCAATAGCCTTGAGGCTAGGTTTGATCGACTAATTTACACGTTATAATGCTTATTCATATAGCAGGGATACTACAATTCTATCGAACAAGTAGAACAGAAATAACTTGTCTACTGTGGTGGTTATTTATTCGATTGTTGAAACATTAATAAAATACTCCCTTTGAAACAGCTGTAGCATGTCTTTGCCGCTTCAATGTTTATATTTAAACTATTAGACAATTAAAAAACAATAGTTAGAGAATAATATTGGAAGCTATCAAACACTTCCTACTAGCCAACATAATTCTTCAAGTCACATTTAGTTTTTTTAGTTAGTTAGAAATTTATCACCGATTACAATAGTACATACAAACAATAGACACTAAGGTAAAAACAACAACCACACAATGGGTTATCTGTGTTACAAAAGCAAATGAATTCCTTCCTAAATACTGAAAACATTTACAATAAATTTATTTTTTTACATTTATAATAAATGTCCACGTCTTGTTCTTTAGACACTTCATGCCTTTCGAGGACAGAGCAGGGCATCTGTTAGTCAGGGTGGTCTGCAGTCTGTGGCTCTTCCTTGCAAAGATCACAGGTTGCACTCGTGTTTTTCCATTTACTTAGGTGGGAGAGAAATGGTCATGTCCTGTGTAGGCTTGAATAAGTTGTTTCATGCCTTCACGGTGAAGTTTGACAACCTTTGATCTTGTTTTTTAAACATAAGATGTGTGTGTTTCATGTGAAGACTATCTTTATATCGATCACACTATCGTTTACAAAAGTAATCATTTATTGTTTTCTTGACATAACTTGGGGGAACACCAACAAATTTTTGGCTGTTGCTTTGTGCGCCACTTTTTGCAAGGTAGTCTGCAAATTCATTTCGTGTGATGTCATTGTGTCCTCTGCACCATTTTATATATGTTTTCGTTGTTCTTTCCCTGCATATGATTTCTTTACACTCCCTGACTTCAGCACTTGAGGTAAGTGGATTGAGAAGAGCAGCAATTGCGGATTGGGAATCAGACCGAATTAAAACTTTTCTCAAGTTTTTTCAATTTTTGAGATCTTCAACTGCTGTTTGATGGCAAAAACATCAGCTTGAAATACTGATGTTTCTCCATTCAAAGATACCATTGAGTGATGAATGTAGAGATCACCAATAGTGATTGCCCATCCAGCTCCAGTATACCCTTTTCATCTTTGGATCCATCTGTGTAAATTATCATATCAGGATTTTCAATTGGAGAATTGTCCATCCAAATAAGGTTGCCTTTATATAGTCACTTTGTTGATTAATTTTCGCTTCCTTAGTTTTTGGTCGCAGGAGAAGCGGTGACCGCGGCGTTTTGGAAGGTATAAGAACATCCCAGGTATCTTTTAAGAAATGCCTAGTTCTCCATCGTGATTTTGTTGCTTGTCTTTGTATGAAAAGGTCAAGGGGAATTATGCCAAGAACAGATTCCATTCCAGCTGTTGGAGTTGATCTTAGTGTGTGGCACATTGATAACAGTACTTTTCTTTGTATGGAACTTAATATATTTATGGTACTTTTCTTGTTATTAATGGAATGTCCCCATATTAAACATCCTAAAGGCTATAGTTAATCTGACCATTGCTTCATATAGCCACAGAACTTTGTCACACGTTTTCCATAGTCGACTACATTTGGCAGCTTTTTCTTTCAGGTGGTCCGTCAAAGTAAGTCCTTGGTCAAATAAAACGCCCAAGTACCCCATTTGCATTGAGAACACCATTTCTTACCCATCCATTTTAATCTTCAAGTCACATTTTCTATAAAATTTGGAAAGTTTAGCAGTAAAATACAATAGGCAGTAGTGTTATTTGCATCCATGATGGTCCTTGTATATCCCTTCGATTACAGAGGATTTTAATTAACATTAAGAAAATTCTCTCTGGATCATCCACAGGTCTTGGATCTTTTTAAATGATGTTTCCGAATGCTTAAGATAAAGTTAATTTTAGGTCGGATTCTGAAATGTTCTAAGTGATGTATCTTTTCAAATATTTAAGAACCATTTTAAAAGTATGAGATGTATTTTATAGTGCCTAAAATGCTTCCTTATTCTTAGTTTTGTAGTTATTCTCCGAAGTTATATTTTGTGACTTATCTTATGTGTATTTTATCTACACTGTTCGTTGATGATGATATATAAAAAATCTTAACCGAAAAAAAAGTTATATTTTTCGACTAGATGTAAGCTGATGTTTTGTTTTTAACACAATTACTTTAGAATATATTTTTTCTCCAGGGTAATTTCTATATTCAGCTTGAAGATATATATAAAAACATAAACATGAAACTTAATATAAAATAGGAAAAATGTTTTAAAAAAACATAACATGAATAACAATTTAGTACAAATTATTTTCATACTAAAAGCCAAAATATCTATAAGAATAATTACAATAATACAGTGATCATTAGAAAGAGATGTTAAAACAATATGAATTTATAAATCTAAATTATTTAAACTGGAAAATTGAATATAAATAAAACAATCCAAAGATTCGACGGTGAGTTAGCTGTGAAGTTTTAAATCCTCTTCAACGCTTGGCGATGTCGTGTAGAGTTCGAAGGAAGTAGCGTATTATCAAAACGCATATGCCCAAGAATCATCACGCGACATGTGGGATAGTAATTTCCAGGGCACAATATCTCGCTGCAGCGGCTATCATCATTGCTCTTATGTTTGTGACGTCCACACACTTAGCATTGGCCATTTTTTGTCTATATAAGATTGAATTTCCTAATAGATGATAAACTAGCTTTTCCTTCTGCAAAGTTACACTCAAAATGTTTAAAATAGCCTAAAAGTATAGCTGCTTTCACAAAGTTCAGCCTAAAATTCGAAATAAAACACAAAATAGCATAAAAACGACCTAAAAATAATTAACATAGGACAATCGAGAAAAGCATTAAGAGTATCATTGTATAATTTACGACAAGTTTTACATGGGCTGAAAAAGCGTGAAAATTAGCAGAGATAAAAAATTGTGATGTAAAATGTCCGACCGTTGATAGACTTAAAAGAGAATGTATAATCATCAGATCCCAAGAGGACGGGAGGCTGATAGATTTTTTATAAAGTAACCTTGTCGCGTCTGCGTTTTTCATCTTGTACAAATAAAACTGCATGGCACCATGGAGTTAAAGGAAGATATTGAAAGCACATTTTCTCAGGGAGAACATAATTAAAAAATTTATTCTCCTTTCAGGTTGTGTGTAGTCCAAATGTTTTTTAAATGGCTTCAAGTTTTCGAGCTTTCTGGAGTAAGTAAGTTCCTGAAGAAAGAATCCTTATTAATTTTTTGGTTATATCTATGATACTTTAGAATATTTTAGTACCGAAAATAAAGATAAACAACTGATTGTTTTCTATGCGGATTTATTAAGGCTTCCTGAAACATGGAGTCATAAAATAAAATAGTCCTTACATGGAACACAGTACGAGCGGAAATTCATTATTACAGATATGTTGCAATATAATTAACTTTTTGAGTAGAGGAGATCCTTATCCATTTAATATGGATTGTTTATTTGTAGGAGTCATTTCAAAGGATTTGCCAATGACGTCATGGATGTAGCCCATGAAGAAGATACTTTTTTAAGGATGAATCTCTTCTCTCTGAATAGATGTTTACTTCTCAACTGCCGGAAGTTAAATTGATTTATTATGATTTCCTTCCCCTTTCACTCTACCCAATTCCGTTCCTATAAAGAACAACGCTTTATTAAAATATAGTGTGCTTTCAACATGCGTTGATGAAGATCTTAGGCATACTGCCCCTTCACAGTAGGTTCAAAGCCAGACACATAATATTATTTTTTATATAGCTAGACCGTATTGTAATTATCCAGACCTTTAATGATTAAAATCACGATGTCTCAACAAAGAAAACAATCCCAAAGACATGTAAAGTTTCATTATTGTATCTTTAGTGATGTCGAATGTTTGAACAAGTAACTATCGAACCGATTAAACGAAGAACCAATATACGGTAGACCTCCATATATACACAGCTCTATGTACCTACATTTACTCTTAGAGTCATTTTCTTTATATATTTGAAATTTGAAATATCGACCGATAATAAAATCAATTTTTATGTAAAACTATCGGCAAACATCGATGCAAGACCTGTCATACTGATTGTTTAAAAAAATGTATTACTCGTCACCGATTACTCGACAACACCGATATATTCGGCCAACTTCTGGTATACATATATTCACAGCTCTACTTACAACTTATGTACCGTTACAGTCGTTACCTCAATAATTTAAATCCTTGAAATGATAACTGATGTTTTTTTAAATAAAATAATTTGTGTTTGGTACACCAAACATACTTTTCAAAGTCTTATTCAAACATTCTATCTTCAAGCGAATAAATTTGGATTGTGTCACCTAAAGCTATCATCTAAGTGCTAGGAATCCTTGGGATCTTAAATTTATAACTATGTTTCTATTTCTTACCTAAGAAACCCAGAAAACGTATCTTTCTGAATGTTTTCTAAGAAAATAATAAGTTGAAGGGGTGTAACGTGTGCTCACTATTATAAAAATAAAACAATGATGACACCTAGTTGAATAATCCATAAGTATATTATAGTAGAAGAAAACATCTAAACTTATTTGTGACAGGAGACCTATATTTAGAGTTATTTATAAGCCTCGCCGCATTTTTTTTTCAATTAATTGCACTTCTCTTCTAACTTCTCCACTACACAGAATATAATGGATAGTAAAAAAAAAGCACAACATAATTGCAATTAAATTCTTGGCGTACTACCATGAAAATGATAAATATAATTTATATTACTTCACTACTTGCAAATAATCATCGATAAATTATATTATTTCTTGATGTGTGTAAGTGTGTCTTGGCAACTTACAAGTAATTGGTGAAGACAAAAAAAATGTTTGGATACACTAATTGGCATCTTCATTAGTGGATCTTTGCTAATATTTTGTACTGCTATATTATTTTTTGACAAATACGAGTTTAGATGCAATTTATATTTGACTGCCAGGAAGCATTTTATGAAATAAACACGTTAACAAATTGTAGTGACTAGATGGTGTGACTCATTTTGAAATTGTTTGTCAGGGATTTGTTAATAGTTTCTTGGGGGTTTTATCATTCCACGTCTAATAAAAAAATATATCTTACATAAAAAGGAATGCATATATAATAATGTTAAAAAGTACAAAATGCAAAATTGAACATTCAATAAGTTTTTGTGGGGGTTTTGTGAAACACAGAATAAAAATGCTATATTTTAAGTTATAACCCACTATATTACAAAAAAGTGATAAGTTTTATTTGTTTTACTTACTTAATTTGGGGCATTTTACTTTATATCTTGAAATACTATTCACGCATAACATGGAGGAAAGCTCTGTAATTTTCGGGATAAATGAAATGTTTAGGCATTTTATTTGACCCAGGAGTCACTTGGGGGGATCACTCAGGATAAAGCTGTAAAATGATTTTGGAATATGGCTAAAGCAGTCATGGGACAAAAGTTGGGCTTAGGCTTTATGAACCAATTATTTTTTTTCAATATTTCTTATGGGAGTCTCAATATGGGGGGACGCTACAAACGGCAAAGAAAATGCTATATAGATATTAAGTAGTATCAAAAGAAAAGCACTTCTCGCAATAATATACATACATACTATAGATATATATACCCGGCCCGGGTCCCGGCTGTTTTTGAGCGTCCCAGCCCGGTATCACGGTTTTTTAGACACCGGTGCCGGGACTTCAATATTTTCTTTCGTTTGTCATTCTAAACTTTTTTTAGGAAATAATTTCCAAAAAATAGTGAGGACGTTTTTTTACGAAATGATTTTTGAAAATATTCTTTTCTTTTCTAAAAATAAACGTCATCACTTTTTCTGATAATTTTTTTGGAGACTCTGTTCTAAAAAACCGTCATGACTTTTTTTTGGAGATTCTTTTTTTTTAAAAGTCGTCACTTATTTTTTTGGAAATCTTTTCATTAAAAAAAAACGTCGTCACTTCAGAATGTCGAAGGAACGAAAATATATATTACGTGCAAACCTCCGCCGATCCCCACCAAATGAATGACTTAACGGAATTACAATCCAATCATATATGTCTACATAAGTAGGTGTGTTGGTGAATAATGAGTGAGGAGAGAGCCATCCTAAAAAACATCTATTGACGTGATACTAGTTATTCGTCAATTCAGAAATACGTCACTGGATGTTTAAAACTCCTTTCTTTTCTCCATCAGCACTTAATATATAGCGTATATTTTATTTAATATTAATATAAGAGGAAGACGGGAAGAGAAAGAAGTTTAAGCACCCAGTGACGTAGTCCTTAGCTGATAAATGTACAATAGTACGTCAATGATATTTTTTAAGCGTTTTTTCTTTCCTACTCCCTGAATAGAGACCCATTTCATTATTAATATTTTTAGTATTTAGCTCATTTTGCATATTAAATAAGCATTCAGAGATGCCAAAATTTAATCACTTGTTCCTTTTGGCATTTCCAACAACTCCACAAAGTTTCATCCGAATCCGTTCCGCACTTTTGTAGTTATCCTGCTGACAAACAAAACCAACAAACCAACGCCAGTGAAAACTAGAGGCATATATACACTCAGAGAGTGTGTACCTCCGCCGATCCCCACAACATTCTATTCAAAATTCTCCCTTTCACACGCCCGATTTCTATCTCTAATCATTGTTTCCTCTCTGTTAGCTCATTTTGCATATTAAAAAAGCACTCAGAGACGGGAAGACGGAAGAAGTTTAAGCTACGTCACTGGGTTACATAGTCCTGAGCTGATATATGAACAATAATACATCAATGAATATTTTTTAGCGTTTGTTCTTTCCTACTCCCTGAATAGAGACCCCATTTCATTTAGTATTTTGCTCATTTTGCATATTAAAAAGCACTCAGAGATGGGAAGACGGAAGAAGTTTAAGCTACGTCACTGGGTTAACATAGTCCTGAGCTGATATATGAACAATAATACGTCATGAATATTTTTTTAGCGTTTGTTCTTTCCTACTCCCTGAATAGAGACCCCATTTCATTATTATTATTAGTAGTATTTGCTCATTTTGCATATTAAAAAAGCACTTAGAGATGCCAAAATTTAATCACTTGTTCCTTTTGGCATTTCCAACACCACAAAGTTTCATTTGAATCTGTCAGTACTTTTTGAGTTATCCTGCTGACAAACAAACCAACAAACGCCAGTGAAAACAATACCTCCTTCGGCGGAGGTAACAAATGCCTCCTTCGGCGGAGTAATAACAGCGGAAATGGATTCGATTTTTATATATAATCTTATGTATACTTGTATTTTCTGAACTGTGAATAAAAAACGGGAGTGATTTTGGGAATATTTCCCTTAACAAGCAACAAAAGCAAGAAGGAGTACACCTGGCATTAAATTGGCAATCTACCAAACCGTCGTGTGTGGCATATTTTCTTAAGTGATCAAATTCTTAACAATGCATACTAAACGACGGAAGCGATAATATCAAAGGAACGCCAATTTGTATGGAAAATTATAAGCTTGATAATGCAGATATAATAGTTTTTAGATATGGCTCTAAAGATGATCAAGGACATAAAGGTGTTGGATATGGTAATAATGTGAATCTTGATCGAGGATCCGAACAGTTACTATATCAAAGTGTTGTTGTTATTGTATGATTTATTTCAGAGCTACTATAGCCCTAGCCTTCATGGCTACTAATATAAAAACATGTATCTTTGTATACAAACAAATAATTATACAATAATAATAATAAAATATTAATTAAAGAAATATAACAAAATAAATATATATAAAAGTATTATTTTTTTAAATTTCATAAAATACATTAAACTTAAGGAGCTATAAGGATCTAGACAACTCTGCCATTGTCTTTGCTACCCTCCGAGCACTTGATAAGGTGCATGCCATAACTATGGCTCTAGCTATCTCGGTCAGCAGTGCCTCGCGATACCGTAGTCCAGAGCCGGCGGATGACTCCGATTCGTTTCCTGACATTCTGAATAATTATTTCGTGGTGGGGTCCAAATGTCAGGTTCCGCTAACAGTTACCCCCAGAAGGTCGCGTGTAGCGGTCGAATTAAGTATTAATTAAGTTATTATATTATTGCAAAGTCGACACTTAAAGGACCAAAATATCAATATGTTTATATGAACAAAGCGTCTTTGATTTTTTGCACTCTCCTTGTTGTCATAATTAATAGCCATATAGATTTAAAATAAATATTTTTACGACCTACATTTTCTACGGACCCAGAAATAGTTGAGTACCCTCTTCCAGCTATACATAATTCATCATACGTTCCACCCGGGTATTATATCGTTAATGCATTACTCCAAACATCGCAGGCCAGCAGCCTCATTAGTCCAAAACAAAAAAAAAATAATTGGATGCATGAATGAAAAGATTCTTAACCTTTTATTTATTTATCATGGGGAAGACACGTTGGCGTCCAATGAATATATTATGTAGCTATTTTATTAATATATTTTCATATTTTCTGTTATAGTATTAATTGAAATATCTAATTGTTTAAATAAGTTATAAGCTTTTATTTATATACTAGCGGAAGCCAAAATGTTAATGTCCGATCGCATAATTACATTTTAAAGAGGAACGTATAGGATTTATCAAGTTTATTTGAAACAAAATTGTAACACCATGTCGGGTCACATCAAGGGATGCTCAGTGTAAAAAGTGACCTACATTAATATTAAACTTATATATGTTTATTATAAAAAACTGTCGTAGAGATAATTACGGATAATTACGTACACCTTCAAAATATTATTTTATTTGCCATTTAAGAAAAAGAATGTCTGAACGAAAGGCTCATAGGAAAATTGTTTATTGGGACGCCAATATGGTCTGACGCAGCTCTCTCTCTTTATATATATGTATATATATATATATATATATATATAATATATATATATATATATAATATATATATTATATATATATATCTATATATATATATATATATATATATATATATATATATACAGGGGGTTAGCGATAAATCCGAATCAGTTTTAAGGGCCTTTTTCATTTCTTCCAATTTAATTAATTTGAACGTCCCTCATCATGGAACAGAGGAGACGTGCTCGAGCTCTTCCAAGGGGCCACGGTACCCAGGACATCATAAAGCTCCTCCACTACCCCAAGTCCACCGTGTATGACGTCATAAAAAGGTTTATGGCCACCGGGGAGTGCAGCAGGAAGGTCCACAACCCCAGAGTGACAGGATCAGGTCTCCCAGGTTTCTGGCTGGGTTGAACAGGTCCATCAAGAACAACCAGACACCCCCATGACGAAGTTGGCCGCCGCCAGGGACGTGAGCATCTACACCATCTCCATGGCCGTCTGGGAGAACCTGGGGTACAAGAACTTATATATATATATATATATATATATATATATATATATATATATATATATATATATATATATATATATATATATATATATATATATATATATACATATAGTTATTTCAATCTCTGATAAGAAATATCTGCCCAATACTATAAGTTGATATTTGCTAGTAACTTTTGCTATTTTGATTTGATAATTTGGTTGTATAGAATTGTTATATTCGTGTAGATATGAAATAACCTTACTAAAACTAGTCTGTCAAGCCTAGAAATCTCTTTTCCATGGGACTCATCATAATTAATCTTTCCCTCTAAACAAATCCAATGCACTCTCTTTAAATTTGGAATCGGAAAAATATGCTATTGTTTCAACGTGATTAAGGAGAAAGTAGAATAAAAACAGTTGGCAATATGCTATAAATTATCCCTTCACTCGCAGCTGTTGAAGAGTCCTAAATCGATAACTGAGAGAGAATATATTCCATAGAGATATAAAGATAAAGAGAGCTTATTGGATTTGTCAGAGAAATACGTCATTGTGTCAAGAACATATGTGTGTTCAAAATAAACAAAGTAATTTATACTACGTCATCGAAGTGATCATAGAGATAGATCTATCTTACGATGACGTAGATCAAATTACTTTGTTTATTTTGAACACACAGAAACAACAGAACGTTGTTTCTCTGCATTGAAGGGAATCAGCTCTCTATAGATCTTTATATCTCTATGATATATGTATTCATTCTTAAAATAAAAAAATTATGTTCCTCAGGATATCTAGATTCCTTTGAAATATCTCCTCCAATATAACATATTATCGTTAAATATATAACACACTGCTCATACTCAGGGAAATAATGCATGTATGTATATTTTGTTTGTCATATTTGTGGACAAATGAATTAACACTATGAGTTTGAGACATAGAAAACAAAGAAAATAGTTTTAGCAATGGAAAACCCATGTTTATTGATGAGGGTTTTTTTTTCTTCTCAAATCTTTATTTATACCAAATAATTGTGTATTAAAACACTTGACAACATCGTATATGATCAAAGCTTCATAAAAGATTAAAGCAATTGTACATTTCTATAATCAAAGACAAGCTGAATGCACAAGGATAAAACAATAAAAAGCATTAGTAAAACTTCAATAACTTTGTCATTATTTAAAAAAGATGTTTTTGAATTTGATTACTTGATTTTTTTTTGCGGCGAGGCTCCAGAGTTGGTTAGAAGACACGACGGTATCCGGTGGGCCCCATAACTTGCCGCCGCTGAGAGCATTATGGCTCTTAGTTCCTCGGATCTGATGCATTCGTTGATGTTTTTTTCCCACAGTTCATAAAATATATACAAGCACAAAAAAAGAGATTGTATTTAAAATGATGTTTATGCGTAAAAACATAATTAAACATTTTAGTTTAAAATTTAATATCAAATATGAACAAGCACTAAAATACAATTATAATAAAATAATTGACAAAATAAAACAATATATAAATAAAGGAGGAACCTTTCTATTTTAAATCCTTGAATTGGCGTAAATTTTTGAATAATTTTTCATATGGCAGGGAACACGAGGGGAAGTAACGAATTACCACATCAGCTGCCCAAATCGTCTTTCCATCGGTGACAGAGGAGATCTTGAGGTCCAACGCCGTGTATCTTGCCGCAGTAGCCGCTAGAATAATTGCCCTTACCTCCCACGGACTGATGTTGAATTTGAGAGACCTGTCTTTTTTTTCTTATCTCTACAATTATATCATAGTGATTTTTGTTCTAGGCATGATTTAATGCTTTTGTAGGAATTTTATATTCAACAAAACTAGGACATGTTTGTATATTGCTGAGATTACTTCATTTCTCATTTATTTATGGACCATAACTAACTCTCAATTTATTTGCCTGTAAGCTCTTAGTGAACAGGTGAGTGTAGTATTTGCATATGTATCTTTACGAGCGGAAAATGCGGTAATATACGTAGAGAATTAAATCCTATTGTGCGTTTAGACTTCCTTGGAGAGTTTTGATCTAGCGCCCTGAATCTTATGACCTCCTTAAACGTGTTTGAAAGCGAGAGAGAGAGTAACAATAAAAATATTTATAAACACCTTTAAAAAAAGCTTTGTTATATGTCTACAAACATTTAATTGCAATTGAGGTGACACACAAAAAAACTGCTGATTTTTTCTAATATTTCAAAGCTCTTCTTTAATTTGTGTCTCTCTATATTTATTATCTATAAGCAATTCCAGTCTCTTGTAATTGCTTGACCCAATGTTTGCCCCTTTGTGTGTAAATATCGTTCTCCGGTACTTGTATATTATTCGGAAGCTTACCCGAGGATTTTTTCAGGTCTTGGTTCGAATCCTGTGTCAATGTATTAAAAAATAGTTGAAAGAAAATTAATCCTGGTGTTGTATGTGTTTTGAGCGATGAAAAGTCAAAGGTGTTTTATCAAGACTGGAATGCTCAGATCGACTGAGCATTCCTTGCTCTGAGCCCCCAATATGTCCTGCCTATGATCAGGACCAAGCACAAATGATCTGGAAATGATCATTCAATGTAAAGAAATCTCAATTCCCATTTTTACATAGATATAAATACTTCAATGTAGGTTTATATTTACTAAAACACTCCTATATGAATATATAATTTACTGCTTGTAGAAGGGTTTTAAAGAATGAACATTGCTTATAGGATTTTATTATTATATTATATAGGAAAATGCAAAAAAAAAGATCCTAACCTTGTGCAAATGAATATGACTATAAAATACAAATCGATGAAAATGACAGCTTTTTTTAATATCACATATATTCATTAAATAAATAAAACGACTGCTCAGTCTCAGGAAAATAATGATAATTAATTTTGGTTGCTCTTATCTGTCGATAAATGGAGCATCACTGAAAAAAAAACTCAATGTTGAAGTGTCAATAATACTTCACAAATGATATTATTTTCATTAACTTTGCTTTTATGGTGCTTTGAAGAAAACAAATTTTTAACGTCCTTTCTTTGAGTTTAGTTTTAAACCGGGGATGGTGCTGAATTTCATCGAAACCTTTTAAACAATATATCAAAACTAGAGGCATATATACACTCAAGAGTGCAAACTTCCGCCGTCACGGGTTCCTTATGAGCCTTCCGAGGCGGATTTTTCACGACTGGGGTGGCGTAGAGGGACGGGGGAGGGTTCCCCTAGACGGAAATTCCGAGAGGAAGACGCTCCCGGCACCCTATTTATCAGCACAGCGACATCTATGGCAGAGTAGGCTAACTTGAAATATGTTATTAGTATTTAGCTCATTTTGCATCTTAAGTCTGCACTCATAGATCCAAATTTAATCACTGTTTCTTTTGGCACTTCTAACAACTCCACAAAGTTTCATCCGAATCCGTTCGGTACTTTTTGAGTTATCCTCTGACAAACCAACAAACAAACCAACAAACCAACGCCAGTGAAAACTAGAGGCATGTATACACTCAGAGAGTGTTTACCTCCGCCGATCCCCCACAACATTATCATTCAAACATTCTCCCTTTCACACGCCCAATTTTCTATCTCTAATCATTGTTTCCTCTCTGTTAGCTCATTTTGCATATTAAAAGCACTCAGAGACGGGAAGAGGGAGAAGTTTAAGCTACGTCACTGGGTTAACATAGTCCTGAGCTGATATATGAACAATAATACGTCAATGAATATTTTTTTAGCGTTTGTTTTTTCCTACTCCCTGAATAGAGACCCCATTTCATTTAGTATTTTGCTCATTTTTGCATATTAAAAAGCACTTAGAGATGTCAAAATTTAATCACTTGTTCCTTTTGGCATTTCCAACAACTCCACAAAGTTTCATTTGAATCTGTTCAGTACTTTTG
>CP045910.1:5824494-5843012 GCA_013387185.1 Caligus rogercresseyi
TATTTGATTAAGATAGAAACAATCGTCTGGGGTCGAAAGAATTGCCGTTAGGTGAAAGGGCTATCACTGTTTTCATTCGTCTGTATGCCCACGAGCATGAAACATAATGCATGAGTTGCTGGGACATTGGTGCTGTCAATGGTTGAATAGCCTACAACAGATTGACCATCGAATTCAAGTCCGGGTTTAATTGCCATTTCGTCGAAAACTAATGAGCAGTGACGCTCATTGTCTGGAAATAACTGAACTTTCACCTGAAAAATGAAACTCACATATAAATCGAATTTTAAAATATAAAATGAGTATGTACCTTCATCAATTCCATAACATCTTCTAAAATGCCAGGGTTGAATTCTAGAGATTCCAATCGTCGCCTCAATGTTCTCAGGCTGGGTAGAGGAAATCCTTTTTGAAGTAACATCTCATACCCCGTAGTACCACAGGCAATTCGAAGTTGAATAGCTTTTTTTATTGTTGATGGCGACCATTTGCAGCACCCTACTCTTATTAGTCAAAGAGACAATTTGATCATCGTTAAAAATGGATTCAACGGCCGAAGTAACTTCTGAAATATTAAAGTTAAAACAGAGTAAAATAACTAAGAAAAAAAAAGCCTACCCGAAGCATTAATGAATTCCTTTTTAGGTGCAGTTTGAGTTCCAAATTCTCGTACATCTGGTTGAGAGTCTTCCGTTGGGTACCAATGGTTTTTTTAAGTGTCGTATCTGAAAAAATATATCTATAAGGTTTAACAGAAAGAAGCATGCTTATAATCACTACCTATGAATGAGGCATAAGAATGGTCCATATGTACCACATTACATAAATATGTGACGTCTTCACAAGGTTGGTTGGGAACATTATCGTCATCACTAATGGGTCTATTGACGGTTATAGATGAACAAGTATTAAAGGTTCACTGGACTTGATTGAAGTCATCGTAGTTCTCGGTTTTGCCACTTTTGAAAGATGAACTTACATGGAATAGCCACCTTGTTTGAGACACTTCCTGTTTCGATTCCTTTCAAAAGGTATATCACTTTTTAAAAAGTGCTCCGAACACAATACATGCGAGTCTTTAGCCTGATAATTTTTCCTCCTCAACTGCGTTCCCAATTTTTTCGTAGCTGGAAGTCTTTTGGAAATCGAAAAAACGATATATCCTTATCAGTTGTGTGTCGATTTTTTGCATCCAATTGCTGAACAAGAGGCATTTTTGCAGAAATATTCACTTTATCAATAAAAATACTAGAGTCTCTTTACAAATAATCACATTTCAGCTGAATAATTTCAGCTGTTTGAATGTCCAGACTCTCCTACTCTAAGGCACTGGTATTGCACAACCTTATTATACAGACCTTGGTGGTGATGACCCTTAGCTTTCATGCAAATTAAACGTTTTTACATCGATCACCCTACCTCATGATGATAATTCTACAACGTTTTTTACGCTATTTGAACTATAATGTTCATTTATGTTTTTACGCAACTGTTGAAGAGAGTTTTATATATTTATATATGTACTTTTAGTGTGTAGTTTGTATGACACGGCATTGTTTGTTACAAATTTTGAATAAAAATATGAGACCGAAAAATTTCTTTACGCTGATTTTAGAATATCAAATCGAAATTAGTTTTCTTTTTTATGTATATTTTTTCATTCAACAAAAATAATAAATTTGATACTGTCAAAAGACATCTTTACCAAACATACATGAGTCCGCTTGGATGCCCACGCTACTAGTTTTCGGTCTTTTTGTTTGTCTTTTGACCTCATTTGATGTCAATTTCGCCTTAACGTCCGACAAAAGTCCCCAAGCATGTTTGATATAGATTAATAGGAGCATTGTAGTACTATCCATATAATTCCTTCGATCTCACTATGTATTTATATAATGTATAACATATTTAAAGACAAAAATAAAAAATACTGAACTGAATACTACAGTTAATTTCATAAAATAATGAAAATGTTTGTTATGTTTTTGACGACTATTGATATGATAAATGACTCTTTTCTTGCAAGTTTCTCTAAAATAACAAACATTTTCTTCAACAAATAAGGAATCATTTAATCATATCTGTATAAATAGCTGCCTCTATAGAGGAAAGTGATAATTTTTGTTTTCAACATATTAAGTTCTATTGTGAAAATGATAAAAATACTTATAGGTAGGGCTGTAGGAATCTGGTAAATCAACTTTGCGGCATTAACGACCTTTTAGCACAAATAACCATAGGTATATTATGACATAGAGAGCTTATTGGATCTTAGAGGAATACGTCATTGTGCCCAATGTATCTTTCTATCTCTATGATCAAAATACGATGACGTAATAAAAACTACTTTGTTTACATTGGGCCAACGGCGACAGCTGAACGACGATGTTTCCTGCTAGGAATAAGCTCTCTATATCTTATATCTACTTTGGACCATATTTATATTTTTTTACAAATCTCGAGAAGGTTTGGACTTCTTTTCTTTAGTTTTTTTTCCACAAGAGCGACTTTTTGTTGACTCTTTAAAAAACAATGTCACTTTTATCCAGACTGGCATTAACAACAAACATTATGGAACTTCTCTTCTAAAATCGGTTTTGGTTTTCCATCAAATTTTGCCTTTGGTGGTTTTTTTCTACGTATTTAGTTAAATTTTTCGCATATTTCTTGGCATATACGACATTATTTATTTTTTCAATCAGTCATAAGTTCTGATTATCATTATAAACACAATATGGATATTTTAAAGACTATTAAAATTGAATGACCCTTTCTTGCAAAATAATCTAAAATATATTAAACATACATATAAGTATGGTTGGTTCCTTAAATAATCATTCCAATGGTGGGCCATAATCAAGCAGACGAATAAAAAAACATTGAAAGAAGTTATTCTTTCAACTAATAAAGATCAAAATGGAAATCTAGTTAGACTTTGACGACTATTGAGATTATCATGAACCTTAACGTTCTCGCAGGCTAACTTAAAATAACCGAATAGTCTTTAACATTATACATATTAGGGTGATAACTTTTGGACTTTTTTCATACAAAAATGATTACCTGTAGCACGAATGAAGAACTTTTGCTTATAATTGCCTAAAAAACCTTATTTAATTGAACTAACAAAAAAGGTCATGCACAAAGTACTTTGAAAAATTCACCTTAACGTAAATTGGGCTAACCCCCTGAGTGAGCAGAGCTGCATGCCCCTGAAAAGCCACGTGATGGGACGTTTCAAATCCCTTGAATCCATCGCCAAAAAACGGAAAGAGAGGGTCGGTCTGATTGCTGTGGAGCTGAAAGCTTTATGGAGACATTGATCTTCCCGCCTGTATCAGATCAAGCCATCCGTGCAAAACTAGAAAAGCTCCTACAAGAGTATGACCGTTGCAGGAAAAAGTAAAACTTTGATTCATTGAATGAACTGTTTGATGTGAGCAAGGTGAAAGGCCAATGGCTTTGCAAAGAGGATAAGAACCTCTACGAACTGCAAATGCAGAGCAAAGGTCAGGTCGGTTATTCTACTGGGAAACGTGCCAGTGCCCAGACCATCCACCCATCCAAGCGAAGGAATACATTGGAAGTGGATGTGTCCAATTCAGCAACTGAGTCCAGCTCAGTAGCATTAGATTCTTCTGAAACAGGTACGGACTCATGTAACACTAGTGAAGACAGTTCTATGGAAGATGAGGCTGCACCATCAACATGCACAAGGAAGGAAGTATAACCCAACTGGTGTTGCAAGGCGACTTGTTACAAGCTCAAAGCTATCGACCCACAAAGCAGCAAAGGTATGCCGTCAGCTTTCAGGTGAGGGCATCGAGATCCGGACCCCAAGTCAGCCAGGAATCCACAAAGCTCTCTACAGGAGAGCTGCTGAAGTGAAGCAGCACTTGGTTAGCACACTTCATCAGGAGAAGTGGAGCTTGCACTTCGATGGTAAAAAAATCAATGGCATTGAACACCAAGCAGTGGTCCTAAAAAATGAAGCAAAGGAAATCAAATTGACTGTGCTTCAATTGAAGGACGGTACAGCTGCAACCATTGCAAAAGGGCTCCAGGATGTCTTGCAGGAGTTCAACTTGTGGGGATCAACTCTGATGATAATTGCCGACACGACAAGCGTCAACACCGGGAAGAAGTCTGGTGTTGTCATTCGGCTGTAGCAGATGTTTGAAAAGAATGGGAGCCCCAGACCCAAGTTTATCAGTTGTCAGTACCATGTGCTCGATCGCATCCTCAGTATTGTCATAGACGATGAGCTCCATGACTCAACCAAATCCCCAGATATTGAGTACTTCTTTATGAAGGACTTGGTGCGCAAGTATGACCAATTGAAGGCAGCTTTCAGCAATGAAAAGCTGAGATCTAGGAAACAGGCGTTGAAGAGACGACATGAAATTTCTGTATCACCTTACTCGTGTCTTCCGACACTTCACTGAGAAAGATGAGGTCCCTTTTGTTAACTTTCAGCAGATTCCTAACATCAGCAATGCACGCTGGAACTCTCGTGCCATTCTAGCCCTCCTTGCATTCATTCTAATGCCTGAAACTCGAACCAGGCTGCGTAAAATCTGTTCATTTATTTCTTACCCATGGGCCGGCCTTTGTTTAGCAACCAATTGTTTCGCGATGAGGATTTCGAAGAACTATCATCTGCTCTGGATGGATACCCAAAAGGTCTCAAATGCTTAGAAACCCACTGGAAAAGAGATGAATCGCCTATCAATATTGCCCGAAGCAACCAATGCTGCGAGCGAGCGATCAAAGTTATGCAGGACTTGGACGAGTCCTGCCGCAACAACGACAACCTCCCCTGAGATTCGTCCTTTCCAATGACATTAATGTGACCAATTGACATTGACCAATTGTTTTCTGTCCCTTTATACTGCTATACAATAGTATACATATCATTCTTTAAAGTTTTTGTTTAAACTGGAATATGTTTCATTTGACTTCAAGAACTGGTCAAAAAGCTCTTAATTAAATTATTCAAAATAATTTTGTGCGTGAGGCTTTTTCATCAAATAAACTTTAAAAATAGATTTTATTTAATCTTTCATAAAAGTTCATCATATGATGACACAGGAATATGAGGTTGTAAAAAGTTATCACCCTAATAACTACTCTAAAGTAGAGTTGTGTTTTTATTAAAGCATTTCCATATAAAATGGGTGAACATATTCAAGGAGAAAAATACATATCTGAGGGAATTTAGGGACCTATTTTTAAACTACAATGTTATTTATACATTATATTTAAATTTCTCTAAAAAAATAAAGTTAATTTAAAAAAAATCTGTCTAGGGTTTTACATATATATAAAAATGTATATATCTACATTATGTATTTGTTTTCCTTTGCTTAGATCGAAAATCTATGGCCAAGTTCAATCATGAAGATCCTTTTCTCTAAAGCAAAACCACATGGGATCAAATATTAATTGATTTTTTTCGCCTATATGGTTAGATAGAATGACATCCGACTGGATATAAATAATGTAATGAGTCTATCGAACCTAGGATCTTATCAATGAGGTAGACGAAAAATTAACCATCCTCTATGCGGGATTCGAACCCGCGCCCCCAACATTGAGAGTTGAGCACGCCTTAACGCACACCGCTATCGCACCTTTCGTATTATTCGATATTTTGAAACACTTTAGTCATACCTCTCTGGCGGATCACAGCGTGTGGTGTGGAATGGCGCCGAGTCGACTTCCTGAACGTTAAGTATGGTGTGAGGCAAGGTTCCATCCTAGGTCCGATCCTCTAACTTGTCCTGGTTGCGGACGTCACCTCCTGAGTTGGCATTGGAGACGAGGAAAATAGCAGTTACGCGGACGATTTCTTCCTATGGGCTGTCGGTGATTCCCTTGAGGAAGTTGGGCTCTTGTTAGAGACGAAGGCGGATGCCTTCTCTAAAATATGCAGGGGGGAATGGTCTCGTCCTTAACGCCGCCAAGACCCAATTCATGATTGGGGGCAAAGCCAAGAAGAAAGACACTTCAGCCTTCACCATCAGGGTTGGGGGCGTCGAGTTGCACCCATCCGATGAGATTGAGTTCCTTGGGGTCAAGTTCGACTCAGACTTCACCACCGCACCCCACAATGCCTACGTGGTAAAGGCAGCAAAACAACGGGCAGCACTCATCTCAAGGTTGGCCGTTCATATTCCGAGAGGAAAATACCTTCGGCAACTGGCCAGGGGGCTTTTGGTTGGTAAGCTCTCGTATGCAGCCGCGGTCGTGACGACACCTAGATTTGATAAGAATAAGGAGCCGGATGCCGCACACAGGGCCGTCCAGGTCGCCATCAATGACGTGGCAAGGAGCATCGCCGGTTGCTGGAGATGGGACCACATTCGGATCGAGGATCTCCTTAGGATTGCAAAATTCCTTCCCTCAACGAGATAACCGTCATGGCTGTGGCAGTAGAGACCTGGAAGTGCTTCCACTCCAACGATGGGGGATGTGGTGCCAGAAACCCCATTGGCGATCTCGTCTTCCCAACCCCAAAGAGACCGACGAGGTCTACGACTTCGGTGGCGTGTCCATTAAGGGGCGGCACAGACACATTTGCGTCCCACGCAGTGTCTGTGTGGAACAATTTTGAGTCCCTGAGGTCGGCCAGGACACTAGCTGCGGCAAGGGACGTAGTCAGGACCATTGGCTGCGTACCCCAATTTAGGGGGATTTATTTATTTAATTTAGTATTTTAAATTTTATACGTGTTTTTAGTGTTTATATATATGTGTATGTGTTTATACACAGGAATGATTTTTTTTATATTTTTTTAAATATTTTATATTATTATAGCTAAAACGGACCAGCAAATAGCTGATTATTTAAATCAATAAAGGATTACACACACACTCATATCAATATTGTTTGAATAAAAAATAAAATGTATAGAATAAGAGACATAATCTATAGAAAAATAAATTGTTTTGATATAAATGTTGTAATTTGTTATTATGACATTTCTATAAAACACAACGTTAATTGTTTGTCAACCGGTATATGTAGATTTATTAGTTTACCGTTATGGCAACGATATCCCATACTATGATATATTTTTACTTTATATATAATACGCCATACGGAAACTAATAAATTGCAAGCAAAAAAACCTTTATGGGTCTAAAATCGTCTTGTTTCGTCTGTCGAAAAAATGTTTTCTAAGAATATCCGTTTTTCATTTATCAAACATTTTAATCTTTTACATCTAATGTCGACTTTTAACAGTCCTTCATGAAAAATAAATAAACATTGAAGTTACATTTAAATATCTACTTTTATAGCCTATATTTGGGACCATGAAAAGATCATATATGACAAACAGATTGGTAAAAATATCCAATTGTACAAAATAAAAAAATTGATTTTCCCTTAAATACTTTTACTTATTATTTATATTTTTGTGCCTAATGGTTTGATAGAATTACAGTATCCGACTGGATATATAAAAGTATTATAGCATTAAAATTAGTCTATAGAACCTAGGATCTCATCAATGAGGTAGACCAAAAATGTCCATCCTCTCTCGGGAGTATTCGAACCTGCGCCCCCAACAATAAGAGTTGAACACTCTTTAACGCACACGGCTATCGCATCCCTATTATAATTTCTGTGCAGCATTTTTCTATTCTTTATCTTATCGTCATTGCCATGGAAATAATATCTTGCGAATCATCTCCAATCATCGTTCTTCCATATCGTGGATTTAAAAGCACAATGTCAATTGGAGTTCAATTAAACTACGTTAAAATATGTATACTACCCGATGTAGGAGGAATTCTTGGGGTTCCTGCAATTAAAAAAAACGAAAGTCTCGGCTCATCCTTTTATAAAACAATAGAACTTTTTTAAAAAATTGAAGAAAATTCAGGTTTGCATATAAATTTTAATAAATCAAATATCATGTCTAATTTTATTATCAATTTTAATTTACAAGGTATTCAAGTGTCTAAATCTATGAAAGTTTTAGGATCTTTTATTACAATTAATGGCGAGGATAGGAAGGAAAATATAAGTGAGGTTCTGACTCGGGTTGAAAGAGGCATCAAAAGATTTTACTACTTTCTGAAAAATAATATTTCCGCACGAATCCATGTATGGAACACTCTTATTTTACCAACTTTAACACATATTTTAATTTTAACGCCTGTGTCAGAAGCTTTATGCTCAAAGGTAGAAAATCTGTGCGAAAGTTTTTTATTTCCTATGGGAAGGAGTAGGAACATTACATGGAAGCGAATAAATTGTCCGAAAAAAATTTGGAGGGCTGGGTTTACTCCCCTTAAGAATTTTTGGAAGGTCCTGGTTTTAAGTGGTTTCAGCGACTTTTTAATAGTCAATCTATATGGAGTAAACTATTGCATCTTAAATACATTGAAAAATTCCAACAGCCCTTAGACGAATTTCGGGGCGAGGGTCCATTTAAAGTTTTAGATGTAGTTTTGGCTATGGGTCCATTCTGGAGTGAGAATAAGAACGTGTATGAAGAATTGTCAAAAAATGTCCTAAAAACGATGGAATGGCAAGAACCTGTTAAAGATAACGAAAGACTTTGTTTTATGAGAGATATGTCTATCATTAGGAAAATCAACTATCTGGGTGAAGTTCTTAATAGCAACCTTTTTTTACTCAAAATGAAATTTTAGAGAAAAAAAAAGATTTTTTATGAAATAAATTTTAGAAAAAGACCAATAGGACCAAGAGACGATTTTTTAATTTATTAATACTATCAAATAATTTTTTTAAGAAATACCTTTGTAAATAAATCAGTTTTTTATCAATATTTTAGCCAGATTGAAAGAAAGAAAGAACATTTTAGATTAAACGCTTCAGCATGTCAGATAATAAAAGTTTTAAACTCCATTCGGCTGGATGTCTCATTGTACTACTTGAAGTACAGAATTGTTACCAACACTCTATCCCTGGGAAGTATATTTGGAAGGACTAGTGATGAAAGATTTTGCTTTTTTGTAAGGACTCCTTGGAGACTTTGAATCATTTTTTATTAGAGTGTCCCTGGTTGATGATGTTTTAAACAAGTTAAAATTGTGTTTTTTTTACCAATTTTCAATTAATTTTAACTTCAAAGGAATTGTTTATTTGTATCTGGGCAAGAATCAAGAGGAAGTAAACTTTATTACAACTAAAGTTCAGTATATTTTATATCAATGCAGAAGTATGAAAACCCCTCCTCCCCAAGATTTCGACCCTATAATAGATAATGTTTTGTTGTGTTTATGCCGTTTGAAGAAGAATTTTTTGATGTGAATTGTTTTTGAAGATGTTGAATAAATAGTACCGAGTGTACACAAAAAAATGAGGGAGCTCGATAGCCGTGCGTGCTAAGGCTTGTTCAACTCTCAATGTTGGGGGCGCAGGTTCGAATCCCGAGAGGGATGGTCATTTTGATCTACCTCATTGATAAGATCCTAGGTTCGATAGACTAATTTAACGATATAATGCTTATTTATATCGGTCGGATGCAATCTATCGAGCCATATAGGCAAAAAAAAAAAAAAAATAGGGGGTATTTAATTTTTAACTACAATGTTAATTTATGTTTTCATAATACAATTTGTCCTTTGAACGTTTATAAATAATTTTATATAAACTTGTATATAATTTATGAAATAATAAAGGCCTTGCTTTGAGGGGAAAAAAAACGAAAGTATTTGTCACTAATTAACTCTCGATATATTTTCTGATACACAAAACCAAATGGCTCGATTTTATGAATGACTTTTTCGTTCAATTATGAACTTATATATGGAAGTTATAAAATACAAAAGGATCTAAAAGGACTCCAATTGGCAAACAACAATCATTTTGACCTACTTATGAAGGACAAAACAATTATATGAATATGCCCTATTAAGCGATATCAAAACAGCCTTTCATTAATACTTCTTCCATGAATTTGACCTACTGAGAGATTGATTTATCATTCCATTATGTCTTTATAAGCTTGAAAGTACTTTTTCAATTAAGATGAAAAAGAGAAACCAAGGACAATGAGTACATCCATCCTTGCGGACTTTTCAAACATTGAGGCAGATGCAGCATCAAATGAGTACAGTAGACAAGAAAAAAAGACAGAAAACTAGTGGCAAAGTGTACGCATGTGTTCTGGTAAAGATGTCTTTTGATGCCTTTTCGAAAGCCGGTTTATGTATAAACATTAATTTTATACTATAATGTTTATTTGTGTATTTTTACGTATTTACCTCAATTTTAAATACATATTTTATTTATTTTTGTATGTGTTTTTAAAGAACTGTAAAATAAAAAAAAATCTTTGTGTGAACAGTTATTTAAAATAATCATATCGCAAAAATTTGAGTTCATCCATGATTTTCGATACTTAAAATCCGCGCAAAAAAACTTGATAAAGAATTGTCAAATAAGATTGCGGAATCATACGAATTGTAATTGTGAAATTGTTTTTATATTGTAAATGAGTAGAACACAGATATGAAGCATTGTCCTTTATGTTGTTTTTTGTAGGATCTGGATCACTAATAAAACATATTCACTACCTCTTACGGTCAGGATGATGCTCAAGGGTAGCAAGCTATATATATATATGTGAAAGGAATTTGTTTTGAAGTATCTAGGATGCTTATGAATGGTTTTTTTTGGGGTATTTGGGGTTGTTTTAGAATGGAGTATGTTTAAAATAAGTGGTAGTCTTACTTAAAATTAAATAAATTATGATGTACAACAAGTTAGTTTTTCGATTATATATTATACATCAGACTTGTTGATTTATCGTTCATTTGTTGTCGTTCGCGAACGACAAACGACAAAGTTTTGACGAACGATAAGGAAAATTCCTTATCGTTCGTCGTTCGTTTTTGGCGTCCAAAAAAAAGACAAAGATTTTCAATTTTTTCGGAATGGCGAACGACAAACGAACGATGAACGACGAACGATTCAATTTAAAATTAACGACGAACGATAACTTTTGGCAAACGACAATTTTTCGCCAACGTCAACAGGTTGATATATATATATATATATATAAACTTTTATTAAAAATAAGTTAAGTTATTTTTTTTACTTAGATAAGAAATATTTAATTAATATACCAATTTGTTTATGAATACAAATACAACTAAACATTTGGTCTAATACATAAAATATGTATGATTTTCTTTATGTAAAATCTCGGCTATGCATGAAATACTACTACGCTCAATCGTTTAATTCTGAATAAAACCTGGGTAAGTTTATTCAATAAGAAAGTCTTAATTTATGTTTGAATATATAATACAAGGAAATTATTTAGTGTCAGTTTTATTGGCAAGATATCTACCTACAAACAAAAGCTGCTAAAAGAGCTTTTTCAATTCTAATGTTAATATGTTTGTTATCCTTCACACAAATATGTAAATTTATAAAGTAAGAACATTTTATAATGACCGTAAATATTTGCTTACTTGATTGATATGGATGTTGTTCTTATCCCTCATATTAAATATTAAAGAAAGTACAAAGTAGATGAAACCACTTTAATAATATGTGTTAATGCAAATATATGAATGAGCAAGTACAATATATACCGGGTGGTAAAAATAAGTGAAAAAAAACTACTTTTCGAGAGGTTTGGTGTAATTTTATTTATATGTCCGTTTTATAAAACATTATAAACGTTGTTTTTGTAACTTTTTTAAATAGACCAAGCTGTGAAAAAGTGATTAATGTTAAAGCAATGTGAAAAGAGAATCGAGGTGGCGTGTAAGGATGTAAAGGACGTGGCGAAGGGTTTGTACATGGCAGAGATGACGATTTACCGAGTGAAGAAGCGGTTGAAGGCCAAAGAAACGATGGACAGAAGGCAGAGGAAGAAAGCGAAAATTGGACTTGGAGGAGGTAAAAGCACAAAAATGAAGCATGTACCAAAGACCTCTTTACGAAGCCAAACAGTCGACATGGGTGTTTTACACAACAAAGATTATGAAGGTAGTGAAGGACTTGGGCGGAAAGTCCTTGGTGAGGTTCCAGAAGCTTAAGCTACCCCTGTAATACAGGAAAGCATCTGCAAGATTACAAAGACCTCCTAAACGACTTGAGGAATGCCGTCATCTTCAGCGACGAAAAGACCTGTTTTCAACCGGAGAAATGACCGTTACATAGCTACAACAAAACACTATGATGCCTCAGTCATGTCACTCGGCTTTGTGGTGTCGTCCGAAATCTGGATCTGGTTCAATACACCCGTTCAACGCGTAGGACTATATTGCACTCCTGGGGGGAAGTTGATGTTGTCATGGCTATAGGGACTGTCGTGCTTCAGCAGGAGTGGGCACCTCCACACGGAGAAAAGAAGTCTTAAGAATGGCTTCTGGAGTACGTTCGATTCTGGTCCAAATTGTTTGTTCTATCAACTCCTCAATAAATACAACTTTTGTGTTCTGAATTAATTTGTCCTTATTTTTCTATGTTTAGTGATTGAGGGATGATCCATTTATCGTCATAGAAGCTGATGCAAGATCTGTACTCATTCTTTCCCTGAGCATTGTAGGGTTTTCACGGATAGCGAATAACACAAAACACATTATATACTTAAGAATACTTTATATTCAATTTTTAAGATGAGAGAGAGTTATCAGGCGGGGAAGGACATGGAGCTCCCGTGATGTCAATGGTGAAGGACGTTAGTATTAGTGACGTCATCGTATAGGAGGTATCCTCACAAGTATGAGCACTTACTTTATTTAATAATAATAATAATAGGTGATAAGGGAGAAGTCCATTCTAAGGATTCAACAATGAAAACGATACAAATTGTGATTTCAAGGATGCATTTCTATCCTTGACTTGATGCTCTCACCTGCCATGAGTGAAGTGAGTCCTTATTACTCAATGGACAACTTTTTATTATTATCATTCTCCTTTTTTTAACCAATCACCTTCGAGAAAAAGCCCCCCGTTTGTTAACAATAACAATGGCCACTAACTTATTCACAGGTCACACAAAAAAAAAAAAATAGGATCTATAATTGGGCCTGGTCAAGCTTTTGAACCAAACTCTCTGGCTATTGTTTCCGGAGAAGAAATGATCGAGGAAAATATGGCCTGACAAGAAATGGATCAGGTAAATATGCCCCAAGATTAAAAAAGAAAATGATGAGCATGGAAAAATGGCCTTAATAAATCCTTGGCCCATTAAATAACATGAACAGCAAGGAAATCATTTTTATATAATTGAAAACCTAAAATATTGTGGCATTATTTATTATGAAATATAATATTTGAACTTACTTAACAATAATAAAAAAATAGTTTATCTATAATAAATAAAATATAAAATATTTATTGCCATATTTACCAAATTTATATGGGAAACAGTGTTTGTAAAAAAAACTTAGTTATATTCCACTCAACAAATACATGCCTATCCAGGTTATTTCTGCCATTTTTCATGAGTAATTATTCCCCTTTTCAATCTTGGCCATTCCTTCCTAGACCGTATTTTACTGTTTCTTCTGGATTTCTTATTGATGAAATACTTCCTATTGAATTGAAACCTCATATAAA
This sequence comes from Caligus rogercresseyi, assembly GCA_013387185.1. Classification (NCBI taxonomy): domain Eukaryota; kingdom Metazoa; phylum Arthropoda; class Copepoda; order Siphonostomatoida; family Caligidae; genus Caligus; species Caligus rogercresseyi. Next base: position 5,838,055 of record CP045910.1, read on the forward strand.
GCTTTTTTGTAAGCAATACCTCGCTACCGTGCAATACATTATAAAGAACGAATCAATGGACGAACCGGCGGATCTTTTGTAAAATTATTGTAGTGTTCTTGTTTATTTGCCTCTAATGTTTCTTAATGTATCAATGCATCTGTCTATATTTTTTTATTCACCGACTGATCAATACAATAGCTCAACTAAAAATAGTTTTTCTTTACTAATAGAGTTTCTTTGATGGCGTACATAATACCTAAAATGACTGCCCAACTTGATTAAAACCCTTCAGTCATCTGGAGAATAGAAAAAGTCCTACTCTATTTGAAGCTTCATAAAAAAGTTTATCGACCTTTGTTTGTTCATTTCTCCCATATTCTATTCCTTGAGAGCTGGGACTATAAACTTGACTACTACAGGAATAATAAATATAAGCAAAATATAGAGAAATTAAGATTAAGAAGTTAATCTATTCGCACATTTTGCTTGTCTATCCACGCCCCCTTTATTCGTCATTTAATCATAATGCATTGAACAATGAAAAAGCTTATCAAACCCCCTTGATAGTCTTCACATTCAGACAATATTTCAAGTCATTTGATACATATAAAAGATATTTTATTTGTATCTAACTTAATCTTCAACTCCATTCTGACTTTGAAGAGGGTTGTTTCTCTTTCACTACAAAAGAGAAAAAGAAGAAAACGTTTTTTCATATTATTATGGAAAGTATTTAATTCATGGAAATACGAAAATATGATATTTTTTTTTTTTTTTATTCTTTTTTTTTTTTCGTCCAATAAATATATATGTCAATTATTAAGAAAATCCATCACATTTATTTCATTTCCAATGATTAGATATAATGTTTTTAAGTCCCATTAAAGCATCTTTATCAGCTATGTATTTTTTTTAAGTATATAAATAAAAGCTCATTTTTTAAACGTAGCTCTCTCTATACTATATATATCTATATATATTTCTTGTGTAAGCATTAAGTTTAATATTTGAATATATGACCATAACAAATAAGTAATTTTCATTCAGAAATACTTTCCTGTATGTATAAAACTTTTTTATAGACGTGAAGTACATTAGAAATGGATAAATATTGTAATTAAAAACTCATCGGATTAATGGATATTTTATTGAGCCATTAGTATACATATTTTTGTTGTAATATTTGTATATATTGCAAATGAGATGATATAATCGCTGTTATAAAAAGTCAAGATTATAGCTTATCTTTCATTTAGATGTAGTATTAAGCCTCATGTAGAACCGAATAGATTATTTGAATATTCTAAAGCTTTTAAGTTCTGCGTTTACATTTATATTCTTATAGCCTCAATCGGACAAATTAACAATAAAGCAACATTAAAGTTATTTTATAAAAAATATATCATAATCTCAACAGGATTTTATCATCTATTCAATTGCCTGCAGTATATTTGTTTCATAATAAATAAAGGCTTCCTAATTTCCTTAACTCGTCTTTATGTTACTTATTCTCCAGTATTGATTAGAAAAAAACAAATTACAATTTATATTTTACTTTATGTTATATATTTAAATTGTTAAAACGTCACATTTTTTATTAAAACTTTAAATATACACATTTTGGATACTTTTACTTGTATTATCATATTTTTCACTCCCTCGACAACACCAAGGTAAATGATATTATTAGCAGGAACGCAGAGCATCATGAATCACCTTTGTAACTCTATCTTCAATATAATACAAGAAAGAGCGGCAATCTGAAGGTGAGTAGAAATAATACCGCTTATATATGCATATATATTCAAAGCATGACTAAGAGGGTTTTTTAGCAATTGTATGCCATTATTGTGCCGAAAATGCATCTGAAAATGACAAGGCACATTGACTGCTCATCGAAACAGCCAAGTCATTGTTAACAAAATAAAATAAATGCTCTTCAGAAGCCCCTTTTGAGGGTGATTGGCAAAGATATCTTCTTAGGCTATTAAGACAATGCGAATAAATTGTAGTATTCGATGTCTTGATGCTATAAATAGATCCACAATATTTGTGTTTTCTAATATTTATAATTTGGTATAATTAATTCCGATATTTGTTGCTAAAATATATATATAAATATATTTATATAATAGATTATAATAAGTACTATTAACTGAAATATGATTTTTTTTCAAGAATTGATTTGTCAAAGACAAGAACGGCAATACAAACATTGACAATATAAAAATGTTTACTCCTTCTTCAGGGCTGATTCAACAGAATCTAAAAGCTAAGACTATTATATTACGTTAATTTCTCTTTATAAACTTATATATCTTAAATTATAACAAACTAATACATCTATAATCAAAAAGCATATTACATTTGTGTTTAAATTTATTAACGATCCTAAATATTCAAAGCCTATATCTAATATATATGATATATATATATATTGTATATATATATATATATATATTATTATATATATATAGGATATATCTATATATTATCTATAATATATATATATATATAGATATATTATAATATATAATAAATAGATTATAATATATAATATATCTATATATATATATATATTGTGGGTTGTATTGAAATCTATCTTGGGGTGTCAATTTCGAATTTGAGCTACTAAAAGTAAATATTATCAATTTTTAATATATACATGGTATATCAGATAAATAAGAACAAAAATAATTAAAAGACTTAATAGAATACAATTTGAAGACAAAAAGACCTCGACTTTTATTTATGATAGATGTTAATGAAAGACAAAATTTCAACTCGAAGATTATAGAGTCCAATTCTGTCAAAGATCTCTGATTCATATAAAGTTATTTCATCAGACCGCTTGGTTTTAATATCAACTCCAACTCGCTAGATTTTAATTAACCTCCATTTATAGCTGCAGTTACATAATTTAGATCTCCAAAATTGGTTGCTACTAATATATTTGGGAGTAAAAGTTTTCTCTCGCTTTATCGGACATGTCAGTCATTTCACCGGGGTTAATCTTAGGAATATAAGTTTTTTCACGCAAGGATTTTAGTAAATGAATGATTTTTTACCTTTCATATTACTGTCGAAATCGTCTGTCTCAGTATTATCACTGCTTCCTTATTATTTTTTTCAAGTATTTTCTCTAATCCAATATTAGACTGTTCAGAGATGTAAAATAATTTCGAAGAAAATCGGCGGCCACTGCTTACATTCTTTCAAGGCCCCTCCAGATCTCTATCAACGATTACACCAAAAGAAAATAGTAAAGCTTTATAAGTATTATTTTTAAGACAGTTCTTTTATATTATAATGTTTCTTTAGACCTTGTTTCAAGTGCAGTTGTCTTGTTTTTTGATATGTTCTACTCATAGAGATATACGATATAGAGAGCTTTATGATAGCATATAAACATCGTTCAACTGTCGCTTTGCCCAATTAAAAAAAAGTATTTTTACACATCGCGTAAGTTGATCATTGAGATAGAAATTTTGTTTAGATCACACACAAAAACTTATTCATCTGAAGAATCCAATAAGCCCTCTATGTATTAGATCTCTATGGTTCTACTTTGTACATTGTACATGTAGAAATAGGCAAAAAAAGGAGAGGCAAACATATTTGTCTACAGAAATATAAAAAACAAGACTAGGAATTATATTCCCAGCAATATAATCCTTATATATATTTGTTAAACACACCTAAACAATCCTCGTTTAAGTACTATTTTGCAATAGTATTATATTTACATTCTGGGCCTTTTCACACAATTATAAACACCGTCTTTCACAATATCCCCCCCTCTTAACATCTTTGAGAGGATACCTTCCAATACCTATATATTAGCATAAATATTAAACTAAATAATTATCTAACACCCGCTTGAACTATGGTTGTTAAATTAGTTTAACCTCTCTACATACGAAATTATATTTTGTACATAGGTCATCTTCTTTTAAGACCGTCTTTTCCCGAGAGAATATTATTATATATAATATCAAGGACCTATGAATATATAACTACGTCAAAAAAACCGCGTAACACCTGGGAAAAGTGAATGAGGTACATATTTTTAATGAGACATGGTTTTTTTTTTCTTTTTTCACTGACTACTGTGCAAAATGCAAGACTGACTGTACTCTGCCTCTAACCGCAAGAAATAAAAAGAAGGTGATAATACTTTATCATTGCAAAGAACGTGATAGTTGTCTTTGTCTTAGTTGTTTGCCATTATCAGTCTGTTGTTTTAACCTTCTTCCTTAATACGACCTGACCACGACTTAACCGTTCAATGTTGCTGATAGGTGAATTACTTTTTTTTTTTGCTTCACATCATCGTGACTGCAGGAAAATCATATATCGGGCTATAAATAATTATCCCGTACCAGATCATATTTGGAAAAGGTGTCCGAAGAAATGGACCAGAAAAATACGCCTAGGAAGAATTGGACCAACAAATAATGAACCAAGACGAATGGACCAAGGGAGAAAAGAAAATGATGTCTTTTGCGGGAAACAGACCAATACATAGGTATTAGTTTAAAAGAAAAATAGTATTGAAACAATACTTAGGTAGGTGTATTCCACTCAAAGTCTGCCTACCTATGTATTTGGTCCATTTCTTTCTGGAGTTATCATTTTCCTTTTCTACCTGGACATTTTTTCCTCGGCCATTACTTCCACTATATCATTTCGAAAGGATATACCATAATCTACAAGGTCCTGACCGATTACTTTATTAATAATATTTAGGACCACCCAGATCTTTTTATTTGGATGAAAGAAAGAAGTGGGGATTATGCAGAAAAAGCGGTTGAGATTATGACGTATTGCATCATTTGGAGCTGTTGAGAGGTGAACATATATTCAGAAATATGGCATCATCCTTAAAGGCATGATGGATCTTTATCAACGTCACATTTGTTTTATTCTTTTATTAGTGACATAGCGCAAGGATACTTACTTATTTTGATTTATAT
>CP045910.1:5843112-5853486 GCA_013387185.1 Caligus rogercresseyi
AAAAAAGGAACACCTTTTTTAGATGAACTATATTCATTTCAGGTAACAAAAAACATAAGTGCTCAAAGATCTCTTGTCCGAAAAGTCATGGATGTGATAAACACAAGAAATATACCTACTCCATTTAATAACAACATGTAAGTCTTAAAGGTCGAGTATTTCGAAACACCCTAATATGAATATGCATAAATAAGGGCTCGAAAATATATTCTACGAGTCTCGTATGTGATAACAACAAGAAATATATGGAAATTCATATGATTTTAACTCTTAGTCGTAAGAATAAAAATCAGAACACCTTAATATGAATATGCATAATACATTTAAAAAATGAAATATCTCTCAAAATGAACATCAAACTGTAAAGTGCTTTGGATAGATAAGATGAAAATAGACTTTTTTAATATGTATGCATCTTCAAGTTGTATGTATGTTTAGCTCTCTTGACCAAAATGAAGAGCAGTCAATTTATCAAATGTAGAATCACTTCCCTCCGAGCTGTTTAAGGAGGCCCCACTTTAATACCTACATGCATTAGTTTCATTTAGGGCGGAATGAATAGATATTAATCAATGCGAAAGGGACCTTTTAGCTTTATCATTCAACTTCTAGCGATGTTTGCTTTAATCTAATGGAAATACATTATTGGGCTTACAATCATTGGGTATTCAATTCCATAAGAAGAAAACTTTACATGCAATCCTAAGTAACATAATGATAAATGGACTGACTAACAACTTGTAAATCATTTTAGCAAGCATGACAGTCACTTAAATAGGTGTCCACCCATATTTCATTCTATCTTTAGTAGTTCCACTCTGTGGATATTAAAAGTGCTAATGCATTTATGGATGGAGTTCATAATGTAAAGTTTGAAGTACATTTGCGTATTGAACATTCGTGTGTCGTCTCTCAGCTGAAGACAAACAAGGGCAAAATATATAAAACTCATCCAAAATACTTTTCAAATAATTATCTTTCATTAAATTGAGTAAATATGTATAATTACTAAATAAGAAATCGGATAATTGCATTTTAATTATTATAAATGATGCTCACCAATGTTCATAACAAGACACGCAAGACATTTATTTGATTTAAATATTGTATAGCGTGTAAATAGTGTACTTCTTTGAATATTAGATAATTTAATATTTTTACTTTCTTCAACAGTTCATTTATTATGTAAATCTAAAAACAAGATATATACATAAAATCCAGAGCAAATCTGCAATAAAAACATAAATAAACATTGTAGTTTAAAGTATTTGGTTTGGGGTAGAACATATCCAATAAAATATAATATAAGTATAAAATGCAATTGTACCAATTTAAAATCATAACTATAACTCGTAGGTAAACAATCCGTAGTAAAAACATAAATAAACAATTTAGTTTAAAGTTTTTGCTCTGGGGTGGAACATATCCAATTAAATATAGTATAAACATAGAATACAATTATACCAATTAAAAATCACAATCAATATTCAACTATTAAATAGTTTAAGATTTCATACTTATTGAGAAAAAAATTATATAAAAACATATTGTTATGGCTAAAAAATTGTAATAATATATACAATTTATTACCTCCGCCGAAGGAGGTATTGTTTTCACTGGCGTTGGTTTGTAGTTTGGTTGTTAGTTGTTGGTTTGTTGGTTTTTGTCAGCAGGATAACTCAAAAAGTACGGAACGGATTCGGATGAAACTTCGTGGAGTTGTTGGAAATGCCACAAGACACAAGTGATTAAATTTTGGCATCTCTGAGTGCTTCGTTAAGGTGCAAAATGAGCTAAATACTAAAAATATTAATAATGAAAACATTGCTTCAATTAACTTTTTTGATGACGTGATAATAATAATAAGATATTGATGTTTCACTATACATGACAACATCAAATAAACATCATATATAGACAAAACAACAAGAGAGCAAACATATTCTTCTGCGAATGTAATTTTCCAGTCCAATTTTTAGCTTGTTACATCATATGTCTTTAATATTTGACACCTTTTACAACACTCCTTTGGACATGGATCGCAACAGCTGCAGCTAACCAATATTACGCAACCCTTCAAGTGCATCTCATCAACTAACTTCAAGGCGGTTCCAATATATGTATAAGGCAACATCACATACCATTTCAATTTTTTTTAATTACAGCATCTCTTATGTCACCAAGGAGATACATATTTCAAAAGAGTTATTTATGAGATCCCTCGTATGTTTTGAAGAGCCTCTTATATATAAAAACCGCTTCCACACTTTGATATTTCACATCAAATGGAGCCAGGAGTGTCTCATTGTGTGGTCATGTGATAATAGTGCTAAAGTGTTAAATAATAATGTGATAATAGTAATTTAATATGTTTATTATATCAATTTAAGTACTTTGCTCCCTTAACTTAGTCACAACAGTATTGAATTCTTTGTAGTAATAACTCTTCCTCCATTACGATAAAATCTAACCAATTCATCAAATGGTATCCTGCAATGACATATTTCCTCTTATTAAACAATGCATATTAACATATTTCAAAACGAATTAAAAATGCATTTTTCAGGTGCTGATATTAATTGTATTTCTTTTTCTCATTTTTTGGACCTGAACCAAATGACATTCAAAAAGGAATTTATTAACGTTCTGTGTATAATATTTTATTTCTGCATATACGTAATGTATTTTCTTAAATTGAAGCATGGGCATAATTTTACAAGATACGAAAAATAAGCCTTGCTTTTCTGTGGAAGATGCTTAACATTGTTTAAAATTGAAACTTTTCGAGTAAATTGCTGGAAAATGGGCTTTTGAACATTTGTCATCCTTAAAAATCGCATTATGTGTATATAAATTTAGCTACAATAGTTGGTATCTTTAGCTTTATTATTTCATGAGGAATAAAATATAAAGGAAATGTGAAGCAAAGGAACTATTATTTTCTGTGGATCCGTGCTTTAGAATAGGGCACTGCTTTGGATGACAGTAAGATGATCTCAGAATCGGTTGATGTTCTACAGCATAGAAATAAAAAGATATAGAGAGCTTATTCCCTTCATTTGTATTTTTTTTGTACAATATAAACAAAGTAATATGTACTACGTCATCGTAAGCTGATCATAGAGATATAATCTATCTCTATGATCAGTTTACGATGACGTAGTACAAATTACTTTGTTTAGTTTGAACACACAGAATACAGCTGAACGTGTTTCTCTGTTATTGAAGGGAATCAGTTCGCTATATCTTTATATCTCTATGTTCTATAGTTACCAACAGCAATAGGTGCTCGTCATCTAAGTCGAAATAATTACTACACAACTTTAAGAGCCAATTGCGCATTTTTGGAAGCTTTTTGCCATTATTCAAAGGGTTAATATGAAAATAGAAACCCTCTTTTATAGTTTGAGGTTGTTAATCATTTTGGCAGATGTTGAAAAGAGTTAAAATTTCTAGGGAATAATATATATATATATATATATATAAAAGTAAAGAGTAAGGTGTTCAATGATGATGGTACATCATAGGACTGAAAAGTTTTAACTGGAATTAAATTTAAATAATATTGTTTATTTTTTTAAAGAAGTTTGAAATAAGAGAAAACAAATAAATAGAGCGCCTGACAAACTTAGTGTGTGCAAGCGTGTTCAACTCTCAATATTGAGGGTTCAATTAACGAGAGTGGAAGATCAATAGACCTTGATCAACCTCATAGAATAGATCCTAGGTTCGATTGAGTTTTTTTGCTTATTTGGTTCAACAGAACTGCAGTATCCGACTGGATATAAATAAGCAATCTAGCGTGTAAACTAGTCACTCAAACCTAAGAGGATCTTATCAATGAGATAGACCAAAAGTTGAGCATCCCCTCTCGGGATTCGAATCTGCGCTCCCTCAACATATAGAGTTGAACACGCCTTAACACGCATTGCTATCGCACTCTCTTAACTCGATTGAGTTCGATTTGATGGCTATAATGTTTATTCATATCTCACAGATGAATCTCTTCAATCAATTATAAAAACAAAAAAATGATTTGATATTAAAACACTTTAATCAATAACTCTTTAACACTTTTATTTATTTAAGCATCCACATAAATAAAATATGATTTTATACATCCCGAGGAGGCCCATGAGGTCCACAACTTCAGTGGCGTACCCACTTGGGAGGGAGACAGCTACTTTTGCATGCCACGCAATATCTGTGTGGAACTTGTCTAAGACCTTGAGGTCGGCCACTATCCTTCACACAGCCAGGACCGCAGCTAGGGCCATTGGACGCAGCGTCCCCATATAATCCATTCTGCATGGGCATTTTGTTTTTATTTGTTTTATATTTTTTTATAATTTTATTGTTTCTTTATTTATTTACATATTTTAGACTAGTTACAAATGTAACTAATATCCCCAATGGCAAGAATATACTCGATTACACACACACACAATAAATGTTCAGACATTGCAATTGAAGGAAAAATTACAACATTACTTAACATTACATTAACATAAATATTACTTAAAGTAAAAAAAAAACAATAAAACATATGTCTTTAATAAAAATAATATATAAAAAATTAATAAAATATAATTGAAATTCATTTCAACGATTAAATCGACGGTTTATCTGTTTTATTAACCCAAGCTTTTAAATTTTGTGGTTGCTAATGATATTATTGATATATGAACTATATTTATAATCCTTCAAAGACCCGTAGCCTTGACATAACATTAATTTATTACTATTGGGCAATATGACGTATTTTTCTGAAGAATCCAATAAGCTCTCTATATATATTTACATCTCTATGGCCCAAACACACCGGAACTTAATCCGGTATACGCCGGTCGTAAACTCTCTAGGAACCACTAATTTTATTTTAAACAAATTATACTTGGACAAATAATCGTAAGTATTTAAAAGAAATCCCTCCAGCATTTTCTTCCTCTCTCTTTGGTTTCAAATGCAAGTTCGTCCATTCCAAACCGTGTCCGTGAACAATCGTAGATTAGATGCATTTGGAGCTTCATCTTCCTCCTAGCAGAGACTCCTCGCTGGACTTTCCGACCTTCCAATTCGATAAAGATGTCCATTATGGGATCATTGTACAACTTTTTTTCTACCTCTATGGTTTGCTAGCATTGCATTATAGCGTGTAAATTAGTCTATCGATCCTAAAACTCTTCAATGAGATTGAACAAAACATACCTTCCCCTTCGGGATCGAACTTGCACCTCCAACATTGAGAGGTGAACACGCCTTAATGCTATCGCACTTTCTTTTAAACTCTCTATGGCCTTTAAAGAAACATCATATATGAAATCTATGTTCAATCGATACTTCTAAGAAACCCACGAGTACTATTACCCTAGCTTTTTATTGTCATGACCTCCTTGAAGTCATGCGCGTAGATGTGTGAATGGTAATAAATCCAGTGATCTACATGGATGAGATTTTAAATTTATATTTAAGTGCCGGTAGGTGGGTGGGGGATCATTGTATACAATTGCCTCAGTATATTGTATAAATAAGAATAATATTTGTCAAGCAATCATATGATGTGCATTGAGGGTGAGAGGGGGGAGAATTGAGCTTCCTGATAAGATTGAATGAGCAAAAAAATACTGCGTTGAAGCCTACCTGACCACCCAAGATGTCTGCCATTCTACAAAAAACCCTCAAATCAGGAAAATGGCTTAGGAAAAGTAGGTATTCATCATTCATATATAGCTCAGAGTCCTTCTATAAATGGAGTTGGAATTCAATTGTCCTTTGAATGAAAACAACTTTCTTTAAGAGGCAGAGCCTCGCTCAAGCCTTTCAGGGTTCTAGGAGGAGCTGAAAAGGAATTTAAAAGGACATTGTTTTTACTACAATATCTATTAATTATATCAAGCAATGGCCTAAGTCGTGTCAATCCTATAATATATATATATAGACTTACTACAGGGTTTTTTTCTTTTTTCCCCTGTATTTCAGTTCCTAAATTAGAGTCGAATTAGTAGTTGCGTAGAAAATACATAATAATACATTTTAGTCTTAAATTAATACACGACAAAAGAACGAACCAAATTAAACAAAGTAGAATAAATAAATACAATGATATCACAATGGTATAATATACTTAGGTAAATAGCAAACTAAAAGTAGCATTATAATAATGAAGGTTAGCGTTGAATTAAAGACTAAAAGAGACATAAAAATTCATATAGCTACTAAAATTTAAATCACTTCTTAATTATCTTAAAATGGTTGAGAGACTTGGTTGGGGAATACTTGATTTCCCACGAAGCGAGTGTCCACGAGTTGTCGGTTATGGAGGGGATTTTGAGAGTGAGAGCTCCATATCTGGCGGCGGCGGTGGCTGCGAGGATAATTCCACGGAAAGTTCCTACAAGTCCTTCTTGCTTATTTTGAAATAAAATCATAGTCAGGAATTAGAAAAATAATTTTAGCGCAAATGAAACATAAGTGTTTAAAAATGAAGAATTTTTTAAATGTTTTTTTAGGGAAAAAATAAAATTAATGTATGATCCATTCTCGTAGTATATAACTGTAGAAAAAGTGCCAATTAAAGCATATATCACTGTTTATATTTCATTATATTTAAGGCAGGATATTGCATTTGTTTTGTTAAGTTTAATGTTAAAAGAAACGAACATAAATTTATTAAAATACCTTATTTTTGTATGAGTGTGTACGTTAGTAAATTAACTTAATTAATATATTGCACTTCAAAATCAATTCGATCGTGTTCATGTTGTCATGCGTAGGCTTCTGTGACGTGGTGGGTAAAACATTATAAATATTATTGATAGAAGCAAGTCTTCAAGGACAAATTCATTATCAAATTCTAAATACTCAAGACATTAAACATAATGCTTATGTAATTGAATTATAATAATATTCAATAAAAAGTCGGAAACAAAATTAGTTAATTAAGATTAATATAAAAAATGAAACTAAAAAACTCTCAATTAACAATAACTGAGAAAAAAATTATGAGCTGTAAAAAAGACTGCCATATAAAATAAACAAACGATTATACATATAGAGAATGGAAGAGGAGCGATATTAGGAGAAGGTTGGTAGCAGACATGGCTTTGGATCAACTGAATTTATTAAATAATTGATAAAATGAGTTTTATACAAAAGTATATGCACGTGGAGCGTATTTAAGAAAAAGAAAAAAGGTCCTTGATGATGACTAATTGATCTCCTACACTTACATATTTGAATCATAAAGAAATTATCTATATGTCATGACAAGTACAACTATTTTTAATAAAAGTATTAAAGACAAAATGTTTGAAAGCTTCTTTTTTTCTTCTTAAGCATTTTATAAATATTTTCAAACATTAAAGGCAAATGTAAATTCAGTGATTGGTATAACTTCGCTTTGGCAATGTTTTGTTCAAATACAATTTAGGGTACTTTCAATTCCAATGTATTCAGGAAATATTTGGTGCTTGTTTTTTTATAAATATTTATATATTATTAGGCTTAAAGTATTTTTTTTTCTATCCACGAGATATTATTAACGCCTGATGAAACAAAGATATTTAGTATAAAACAGATTGTGTTTAATATTAAAGGAATTCGAATTCAGTGACATCAAATGCGCTAAAAAAAACCTCTTGTTTTATAAGACAAAAGGTGTGCTAACCTTTTTATCTAGGAATTTTTAGCTTTAAAAATATTGTTATTGACGAATATTAGCTCAATTCTTGTTTTTGAAGCAAGAGCCGAATGTACAAACTTCAAGCTTTAACATATATATATATATATATATATATATATATGTATATATGTATATTATACTCCTCTATATATAATATCATATATCACTTTTAAAATCTGCATAAGGTGTGAGCTCAAAAAGCATAGAATGAAAATGGCCCTATTTAAGTGACAGTCATGCTTTGCAAAGTGATTAAAAGTTGGTAGTCTGTCATTTATTCATAATATTACTTAAGATTGCATATTTTTTCTTCCTTTTTCATGATATTGAGGGGCTTGATAATACATATATATATTTATATATATCCCCTATTTATTTAGGTCCTTTTAAAGCTAAAAAAAATCTCGAAGTACAAAAGCAATTACTCCTGATATTTTGATAGCCAATTTAAAAAAAATAAGCGGCTCTTTCATTCGAAATTTTTAATAATTAAACTTTTATATTGCGTTAAGCATCCCCTTCCATGACATCAACCCTTTTTATGTGTTTTTTAATTCTTGTGTTATAGACGTGTGATATTGTTTTTTTTTGTACACGGCACAAGATAGAATAAAGCCATGTTGTACTGAGGTACAAAAAAAACGGAAGTCTTTTAAAATGACGTTACTTGGTATTACTTTTGTCAATTCACCTTTTTTATTTCTTAAGACTAGGACTGTTATCAAGAATACATTAACTCTCTTCGTTGTTTCGTCTATATAAAATGTTTATTTGATGTATTGTGAAACATCAACAGTGTGACGTGTTTAAAATTCGCAGCAAGAAAAAAGTCAACTTTTGGGTCAATATACATTAGGTCACTTACTCAAAAAAAATGTTTTAATTAATACAGAACTAAAAGTATTGATTAAGGATTAGATCTGACCCATGAAATCGAGTTGATCTGGGATAATAAAAAAATATTAAGCGAAATGAAAGTGTGCATCACATACATAGAGATATAGACATAGAGAGCATATTCCTTCAATAGAGAGAAATCATAGAGATATAAAGATATCGGGAGTTTATTCCCTTCAATAGCAGAGAAACATCGTCGTTCAGCTGTATTCTGTGTGTCCAATATAAACTTTTTTAAGAAAAGAAGTTCCATAAATGTTTGTTGTTAATGTCATTCTGGATAAAAGTGGCAGAGTTTTTTTAAAGAGTTCACAATAAAGTCGCTCTTGTAAAGACTTTTTTTCAGAAAAGGAGTCGTAACCTCCTCAAGATTTGTAAAAAAAATATTTGTAAATTTGTAAAAAGGCAATATATGGGTTATATGCATATAAATATAAAGATATAGAGAGCTTATTCCTTCAATAGCAGAGAAACATCGTCTTTCAGCTGTCACCATTTGCCCAATATAAACAAAGTCATCGTAAGTTGAACATAGAGATAGAAAGATGTGTTTTATTTGGACACAATGACGTATTTTCTCTGAAGAAAATTCAAAAAGCTCTACTATGGAAAACATCGTTCAGTTGTCGCCTGTGCCCAAACTAAACAAAGTAATTTGATCTACGTCAATGTCAGTTGATCATAGAGAGCATGTAAATATTTGTTTATATTGGGCAATATGACGTATTTCTCTGAAGAATCTAATAAGCTCTCTATATCTCTACGATCACATATTTGGAGAAATATATAGTGTATTTTGAGTTATGTATAAACTCACGAAGGATAAGTAATCTACAAATTGAATGTGTGATGTTATCAAAGCTCTTTCTTTGTGACGTAATAGCTCATCTAACACTGTTACCATTCATGTACGGGTTTGACGGTTTACCTTGGCTCTGAATAAGAATAAACATAGTGTAAGATCCCAGTTTAGAGGTATGTGTAAAAAAAATAGTAATTCTAGTATAATAAAGGGTATATATTATAACAATTTTTTAGCCAATAACCCATATTTCTGGGTTTTTTTCAGAAAGTATGAAATCTTAACGATTAATAGTTCTTATGTTGATTGATTAAAATTTATAGTAGTATATTAATATTTATTAGTATAGTCTCTATTTAATGATATTATTTGGATATGTTCTGACCCGAAGGAAAAACTTTAAATACAATGTTATTTATGTTTTACGGCAGATTTGCTCTGGTTTTATGTAGATATATATTGTTTTCGATTACAATTAAATGAAGGTTTCCAGTAATTTCATCGCGAGTAATTGTCGCAGACCGTTTATAGCCGTTTTTTTTGTGGCGGGTATTACAGGCTTGCTGTTTTAAAGCAATCAAGTTCCTCTTTCATGCTGACTCTGTCTGGGGTGCCAATGGGGTTTGAATCATGGGGTATTTCAACGACAGTTCCTCGGTATATTTATTTGCAAGATGTAGGTCTGAAAACCACTTAACCGGTTTCTTTTACATTAAGAGGTGTTGGCGGTGGACTCCAACCCCTTAGACACTCAGATAATAGCAGAAGGCACACGCGAATTAGTGTCTGAAAAAATCTTTGAGTGTTTTTACGATCCAGAGGGGTCTGCAGAGATTTCGAACCCATGGGGCACTCGAACTGAGCCCGGCGTAATCCTTTAAATTAGGTATATATTTTAGGACGGGTGTGTGGCCTCTTAAGAAGGGTCGGTGGCGATTTCAAACAATGGGACATCCGATTAAAGTTGGTGCATTCATTAGATTAGGGTCTACGA
>CP045910.1:5853586-5869165 GCA_013387185.1 Caligus rogercresseyi
TACATTGTGCCAAATTTGTTGCTTGTATCACAAAATGCACATATCTAAGCTATGCTGCCCCACTATATTGGAATGTACAGAGTCTTTCAATCCGAATATTAAAGTCCAAAGCCAGGTTTTTTTGGGGAGGCCTTACTTGTATTCTTAATTGATATTAGGATTGCAATCTTGAGAATGGGCATTATTATTTTTTGTTTACTGCTTTTGTCATGGTTCCATAAGGAACAAGTGTATTTATATGGTATGTTATTTGTCCATTGGTATGTCGTATCCGAGCCTAAAAATAAGTTCTATAGCGTATAGCCAAGTGTCTTTTAATCAGTTCTTGCGAAATTTGAATAATTGCCAAATTGAGTTGCTTGTATTTCATAGTTTTCTAAATATGAGCCGTTTAACTTCAAAACTTGTCAGAGAGTTTGTAAACTTTACAAATATAAAGTAGTTTAGTACTCGAAATGAAAAGATATACAAATGGGCAAAAAATATCGACAATGTTTTATGGCTTTATCGTATCAGACGTTAACATGATATTAAATTAACTTTTTGTGGAAAAGTGATAATTCATTATAAATTTAATTGTGCCATTAGTTTAAAGATATTTAGAAGAGTTTTTTTAAAAACAAAATTGTTTTTTTAACAAATCTTTATTTCTATGAAGTGATTGTGTATTAAATACATAAATAAACATTTTTTTCTAAAATTAAAACGTCACAACATAAAATCAATAAATAACTTAACATAGAATGCACAACAATAAAAACAATAACTTAACAGAGAATGCACAACATAAAAGAAATATTTAAAAAACATCAATAAAATTTCAATAGTTTTATATTATTTTTAAAAGACTCTTTGACTTTGATGGAAATATTTTATTTCTTTCGCGGCGACACTCCAAGAGTCTTTCACAGCTGACGTATCCGTAGCGAAAGTGCTCCATATCTCGCCGCTGCTGAGAGCATTATGGCTCTGAGTTCCTCGGATCGGATGTATTCGTTGGTGGTCAACCTCTTTGCAATAAGAGCCTTAGCATTTATGATAGTAAAAGTAATCGCTTTTGAAGCATCTGATCGGTTTTTTCGCTTTTTTGGAAAACCAAACAATAAACACCTTTCATAATGTTATTGGAGAGTTGTTCAATCCCTTAACATTAAGAGCTAGAAAGGTCTTCAAATTGATATCGCAGGACAATCCGCAAAGGCATGTAACGTGTTGACATATAATTTGCCACAGTCCTTGCAATGATTTTTAAAAATGATGCAATTGGAGGAAATCTGTAACTTTATTCATCTTATGTTTTAAAACATTTTCCCAACTTTATATTTGGTTTATGTATACATTGAAGCTAAATAAAACCTGACCGAAGATAAGAAGAAAAATTTTATGTGCATATTCCATTTAGGTATTTTATTCATGCCATCAAGTGAATATAATTGAAGATACAATATGTCGTGTAATGATGTGCGATAGCTTAATTATCAAAAATTGTAGTTATTTATAAAAATGTATTATCAATTCGAAGGCATATTTAAATACTCCTAATTAATGTTTTTTTCTCTATCATCTACATCAATATTTAAGATATATTTAAAAAAATGACTAGGAAAATGCATAAAAACCATAAAAATATTATGAACAATTAAAGAATATATATTTTTAATTGTGTCAGACTTTGTTACTCTGTATTGCACATTCCTATGTGTCTTCATTATATTTCCATATTTTTTGTGTAAAAATGCTCTAACTTCATTGTAATTATACCTTTTTATAGCCTTCAACTTTTTCAAGTTGATTGCTATAGAAAGGTGAAATTAAAAAAGTCTAAAAACTTGTGAAAGTCTTATGATCTTAATTATTAATTGCCAAAAAGAAGACAATTACGATGATTTAATATGTTCAAATTACTTATTAATCGTAATAAAAATAAACCATTTTCTTTTTAGGCACTTAATTAATTCTATTCACCGTTATAATAAATAAATAATATAATTTGTAAATATTTTGGGGTGTTTATTATTTTTTAAAAAACATAGCCTTGAAATTGTTTTTCAAATGATATTCAATGCTTTCATTCCATGTAAGGCTAATATTTATCTTTCAAATATAAGACGAAAGTTCATCATATATTTACATAATATACTATTAATATAATTATTAGCAACAAGTAAGTAGCTAATTTGTTGATTTTTCATTAAGTGTTGTTTTGAACAACATGCATAAAATGTGAACATGCATTAAGGTGTGTTTAACTATCAATGTAAGGGGACCAGGTTCGAATACTCCCGAGAGGGGATGGTCATTTTTGGTCTATCTCATTGATAATATCCTCTTTTGTTCGATAGACTAATTATACTCTATAATGCTTATTAATTTCCACAAAAGATGCAATCCTATCGAACCAAATAGGCAAAATAATAATAATAGTAAATATATTTTTAGAGTGAACCTACTCACAATATAAAATATTTTTTTCGCAGATCCTCTTGGGATATATTGGCATGTAGAAAAAATAGTTAATGCATAATTTATATATCTTTAGATTAAATAATAAATTGGTTATATCATTGTTTTGTTTATAATTTTCTACTATTCAGACGTCACGTTAAGCAGATTTATATGTTACCGAAAGATACCCGAATGCCTTCTTTAAATGTACACAATTGCATTACATGAAATATTCGTTTTTAGACAACGATGGCCATTCATCCAGATTCGTTTCAGATCTACAGAAATATAATAGTAAGGTAATATGTTTCTATATTTAGAACATACCACTTTTTCATTGCTTTTGATATGTATATTGCATGATCGGTATACACACTCACTATTCTTCAGTATGGCTTATTGACGCACGGATTTGTGGAGAGGAACGAGAGTCTCCCATTCACTTTGTCAACAGCTGTGATGCCCTTGCTGGTGTAAGGAGGAACCTTACCGAGGATCGTGGGACTATCGTTGGAGTAAGGGTGATGTTTTCCCACTTCATCAGGGCTCTCAACTACACGCGCCAGTTCGTGGATGTCTTCTTCGATGACCAAATTCTTCAATGATTTTTTAAACACAGTTGTAATTTTATTTGAAACAAGTATATGTGCTTTTAAACGTTTTTAGTATGTATTTTAGTATGTTATATTAGATTGTTTATTGTTGTTTGTTCACCGTTTGTATATAATGAAATATACCTCACCTTTAGGGTATATGCCTAACGGGTTGCTGCATTAAATTGCAGTTTCCGTTACCCCATGAGAAGCTTAACCGCATATACTCCTGGGGGGAAATTTGAAAAAATTGAACTTTTTAAATGCACAAAACGGCATTACATGAAATATTTGTTTCTAGGCTCCAATGGCTATTCATTCAGATTCGTTTCAGATCTACAGAAGATATAATAGTAAGATAATATGGACTCGCAACCTCTCCTTTGTTTTGATGAGTCGTGTTTTTTTTTTTTTGCCTCTCATTAATAAAAAGGAATATTAGTGAAATTAATGGACTTTCCGCCTGACTCGGACCCGAAGCCTTCGAGAAGAGGCTAGCATCGACGCTAGTGAACCCAGAGGCGAAGAGGGAACCCCTAAACAGGCTTCCCGGAGTCGGATCTCCTTCTCAGGAGGACCTGATGCCGGAAAAGTCGCGCTCCGTGACGACAAAGGTCAAGCAAAACTCCTTGGAGGATGCTAACCGAGTCGTTGAGGATCCATTAGACAAACAGATGCCCCAGAACGAGTCTCCTTCGGAATCCACCCGTCCAGCCATGGATGTAGCAGGGGACTGCAGGATCACTCTGCCCAGAGCAGCTGAGGATGAGGTTTTCTCAAACGATCTGGACGAGTCAGCCTCGGATGACCTTAACACTCTAGCCAATGCCCTCGACGAGGATCCAGCAGCTAAGAAAATAAAGGTCGCGTATGCTGATAAGGCCAAAAAGAACAAGCCACTGCCCTTTCTCCTTTATATCCATTTAGGCAGAGATGAGCGGAGGTATATTCCAAAAGAAACTTTTGTTTCTTTTGTCTTCGAGGCCCAAGGCCTTCTCTTCAATCTTAAACCAGGCTTGAGGGCCCCAAAGCTCCAATGCGCGTTCTGGGCATGGAGGAACGGCCGCGGCCTGATCGGATGCCTTGATGAGCCTTCGTCAAAATGGGTCCGTGAGGCTGCAGTTTTGATCAAACCAAATGGCGAGTCTGTCCGAGCGTGGGGCAAGGGCGAATTCGGGTCATTATCGAGGATGTCCTTTTTGTCCCGGATAGCCTTCTTCTACCCGAGGACAGACTAGTCGAACGAATGATCGATCAAAACAATTTAACAGGGGAGTGTAAAGTATTTTCTGTTAAAAATACCTTCAAGACCCGAGGGGATGCCTCCCAAGTCAATGTGAAGTATTTTCTTATGGGTATTGATAAGGATTTTGCAAAGGCAATCAAAAAATTGCCGGAGCAAAAAGTTTCTATCGGATTCTCTCAGATATTTTTAAATCTTATAGGTAAAAGTGACGCCAAATTCACCTCTGAGGACAAAAGAGGCCTGAGTCAAGCAGACATGCAAGACTACAAAACTATCTTCATCCAAACCTGTGCCCATTCCAAGCCGTGAGGAGTACACTTTGCTGACACCGAACCAAAGGAAGAGGGCCCGGAGAAGGATGAAGTCGCAGGGAGTACCTCACTACGATATCTCCCGAATGGACTCTCATTCGAACCTACGTAAGACTGTTGCCCCAAACTCGGCAGCAAATTCGAGTCAACTCACTGAATTGAAAGATAATCTGCAAAACCAGACGAAATTTTGTCTGGTGAGGAGTTCCGGGCCGCAGCCCTTGCTAAGAGACAGTTAGCTAACTTGTCCAAGACTGTAGGGGAATCTTTTCATGGCGTGCAACAATGCTTGAGAATCGGAGTTTCTCCTGATTCTTCAACCAGAGGTGCCTCCGTGGGGATCGAACCTGCAGTCTGTGGGAACAGGGACAGCACTGGTTCTTCGATTAAGAAGTCATCGACTTCTATTAAGTCTATCTTTCAAAAGACAACTTAGACTAGGGTTTTTAATGCTGAATATAACTATTCAAGCTTTTCCCTATTATGTGAAATAAATTCAAATAATATTATTATCATTATGTCTACTCGATTTTTCCAATTGAATGCTCATAAATGTAAAGCGTCTATTGCAGCTATAAACAAAGAGCTCAGTGGTTTGACCAGTTTCTGTTTTCTTATGTAGGAACCTCATACTTATAGAGGCAAAGTTGTAGGCCTAGCAGGCCATCAGGTACTACACGGTGGTAGCTCACCTAGAGCTTCGATTGTGGCGTCCAAAAACTTAAACTTATGGTTTATGAATGACTTTAGCTGTCGTGATGTAGCTTCTGCTATCATGACAAATGGAGATTCTAAAACTATTATTTGTTCTGTTTACCTGGATATCAATAAAGATTTACCAAGCTCATTTGTAAGACTTATTAAATTCAGCCAGGATAAAACTACTCACTGATTACACTGGTCAACACAATATTTTTGGCAGGCAAAGTAAGACTGGTTTCTGGGGTTTTCAAGGGCGTTGAATCCGAATCTGACATTAGATTTTTCAAATTGGCTCTAGTTTTTGAGATATCACAGGGGGGTCGTTTGTCTGAAATCACCCATTCGCGACCATAGCTAAACGTACAAAAAACGGCTAAATAGTGCATAAATGTCAGATATTGATTTTTATGATAATCTTAAACCACAAAGACAGTGTAAAATCTCAATCTAACAAGTTAAGTTATATATACATCATTTCATTTATCCTATAACTGAACACTTTTCATAGATTTCGAGGATATACAAAAATTTGCTAAAAATTTGCTGAATTTTAATTCTCCAAGTGAAAAAAAAAATTTACATAATCAGTTATATATCATAAATGAATGCAAAGCATTATACAATAGATTCTTAGTTACAATGAACACACAAAACAATATTTTATTCACAAAACAAAAATTGACGTTTATACGATTTTCGCTTGTGAGCAACTTTTGGGCAGTCTCTCAAAAGGTTCCAGCAGTAGTCTGCCATCATGTGCTCATCCCATTTGCCTTGATACCTCTCTTCCATTGTTTTGATGTCTTGATGGAATCTCTCTCCCTGCTCCTCACTGTAATCACCAAGATTACCAGGAAATCTGTCGAGGTGGCTAAACAAGAAATGAACTTTAATGCTCATATTTGCCCCTAGTTTTCCGTATGCAGTAAGCATCTTATGGACCAATTGCTTGTAATTGTCAGCTTTGTGATTTCCCAAAAAGTTTGTCACTACATCTGTGAAGGACACCCAAGCATTTAACTCAACCGTGTTCATATGATTAGTGAAGTCAGAATCCCTCATGAGCGTTCGAATCTGAGGTCCATCGAAGATGCCACCTTTAGTTTTTTCGATGGAAAGACCTGGAAATTGCCTGCATATGTACTTGAAGCAATCCCCATCCTTGTTCAACGCCTTAACAAACTGCTTCATGAGCCCTAGTTTTATGTGCAATGGAGGGAAGATGATTCTATCCCTGGGTACCAAAGGCTCATTGATGACGTTGGCTGTGCCGACTTCGAGACTTTCTCGTTCTGGCCAGTTCTTCCTTCTCCAGTGCTGGATTCTTGCTCTGCTATCCCACAAACAAAGAAAGCAGGGATACTTTGTGTACCCACTTTGCTGACCAAGCAGAAAATTGACCATTTTCAAGTCCACACAAATCAGCCATTTATGAGTGTTGTAATTCATCTTTTCAAGAACAAATTTGATAGCATCATACTCTTCTTTCATCTTGGTAGAATGGCCAATTGGTACAGGAGCAAACTTATTGCCATTGTGCATAAGTACAATTTTTAGACTTGCTTTCGAGCTATCTATGAAGAGACGCCAATCTGCTGGGTCATATGATGAGATCCCCATGCAGTTAAGAAGTGCAGAAACGTCATTACAAAAGACCAGGTCGTCTTCTTTAGAAAAGAAACGAAGCAAGCTGCCTTCCCTTGTCCTATAGTATGTTACTTTTGTGCCAGAATCAAGAATGTTTTTCTCTTGGAGTCGTGATGCAAGAACTTCAGACTGCTCCTTCGACAAACAAAGGTCTCGCACTAGGTCATTAAGTTCAGATTGATTGAAAAGCTGAGGGCCATTTGAGGGTTCTTCATAGTCACTACAGCTATCATCACTTGATATTGAAAGATCAGCTGGAATCTCTTCGGTTTCATCGATTTCAGGCAAACTGGTGAAAACAGGCACAGGTAGATCCTCAGAGTGCGCAACAGGACGGATAGCAGAATCCAGGCTCGGATACTGCCAATTTGCTTTCTTGTGCTTGTTAAACCCCGTCATGTCATTGAGACAGAAGTAGCAGTCATCAAAATGATTCTTGGGCTCTCTCCACACCATTGGTACAGCAAACTTCAACTTCAGCTTACCGTTGGTCCAACCGCGGAGACTTTCTACACAGGTTTTGCACACCATATGTGGGGCCCAAGACTTGTCTTGGTCACCAAGTTTCATATCGAAGTATGCTTTGTACGCCCTCTTGACAAAGTCTGTAATATTCCTCTTTTGTTGTGCCATCATATACTGTCCACAGATGTAACAAAAGACATCCGGTTCATATCTGCAACATCTTCTAGAAGAACTCATTTTCTCTCTGGAACTCATTTTCAACTCTGGAATTAAAAAGAAAATTCTTAATTACTGTTTAATTTATACTGCAACTATATTTATGGAACATGTTATTAAGTAATTACAGTATATAATTATATAAAAATTCTCCCTATATAAATAATTATATAAAAATTCTCCCTATATAAATAATTATATAAAAATTCTCCCTGAAATACAGGGAGAATTTTAGCAGTTTAGGCTTATTTGGGGCTATCAGTATCTTCTAAACTAGAGCCAATCTGGCAAAACCAATGTTATATTCGTAATCAGCGACCTTCAAACCCCCAGAAAACACTCCTAGATGGTCTGCCAAAGAAAAAAAATTAAAATTTGTTGACCAGTGTTATTGTATGGACTCAAATGCTCACTCCTCTCTTTGGGGGTTGGATACCAATAAGAGGGGGAAGTAATTGAAGAATTTATTTTAGGCAATGGCCTTGTAGTTGAAAACTGTCGACTGAAGCCAACCTTTATAGGGAGGGGCGCAGAAACACATATAGACATTACTCTTAGTTACCAAATCCGAGTTACTAACTGGAGGGTTAGTGATAAGGATCTATTATCGGATCACGCTCTCATTGAGTTTGAGGTTCCTATCCCAGCACCTAATAAACGTGTCAAGATAAGAAATCTCCGTAAAACAGATTGGAATCTTTTTAGGCATTCCATGAAAATAGACATGTCACTTCCGGGCACTATCACGCCCCGATGGTTGGACATGGCGTTTTGTCAATTTGTAGGGGGTGTCCAAAGGGCTGTGGACACAGTGTGCCCTTCCGCTTGGGTTAGGTTGGGAAGTGAAAAACCTGACTTTTGGTCGCGGGAGGTGGCGCTCTGCAGAAGGAACCTAAGGAAACTCTACAAAGTTTACAAATCAGATAAAAGTGAAGCTAACTGGAACAAATATCTGAGCTTACGACGTGAGCTCAGAGGGCTGGTAAGGTCAGCTAAGCGGGAGAGCTGGAAGAGGTTCACTGAGTCTGCAAAAGACGGGAGACAACTTTCTAGGCTCTTCAAAGTTATACAGGGCTCCAAAACATGCTCCGTTGGGCTACTGGGATCGGGGTCTCCGGAAGAAGCACTAGACCTTCTTTTGACTGCTTCTTTTCTGGTTGTTCTGAGGTTCCTGGAACGGAACACTCAAAGACCAAAATTAGTAAGTCATCTTTCGAGGCAAGTTTCTACGCCTCATGGATGAAGACTCTCAAAATCAAGTGGGCTGTGGAATCCTTCGGATCTCATAAAACACCGGGGATAGATGGAATTAAGCCCATCATCTTGCAGAACCTTGACACTAAGAGTATGGAATGGCTGGCCCGACTATTTTGGGCCTCAATTCGACTCTCATATGTTCCAAGACAACTAAGGAAGTCTAAGGTCATCTTTATTCCAAAGCCAGGTAAGGATGACTACTCCAAGGTAAAGTCTTTTCGTCCTATTACTCTCACTTCTTTTATTTTGAAAACGCTCAAAGAGTTGTTTTAAATAAATTGAAGAAGATTATCTAACTAGGATTCCTCTGAACCCTAATCAACATGCTTTCAGAAGAGGAAGGAGCTGCGACTCTGCTCTCTCCTCTATGGTTGACCTCATTGAACGATCTATCAACAGGGGTCAGTATAGTCTCGGGATTTTTCTGGACATCTCTGGTGCATTCGATAATATAGACATTACGTCTGTGGTCGAAGGCCTCAGGGCTAGGAAAGTCTCAGAAAGTATTATTAAGTGGTATGAATCCTACCTAAGAAGTCGCTCCATCACAGTCGAACTCAAGGGCATTAGAAAGAACCGAGTTCTCACCAGAGGGACACCTCAGGGTGGTGTACTCAGTCCGATTGCCTGGAATCTTGTATTTGACAAGCTTTTGGGGTTATTTGATTCGGGCCCAGTGAAGGCCATTGGCTTTGCTGACGATGCTGCTCTTTTAATTTCAGGTCCGGATCCGAGTTCTATGGTCTGTATCCTTCAAGATGCCATTAACAAGGCTCTTGAGTGGGGTAATGGCTGTGGCCTTGAGTTTGCTCCTCATAAAACAGTGGCTATTCTCTTCCACAAGAAGAAGAAGGCCCCTAAAATAAGGAACTTGAATATGAATGGTATTAACATATGCTTATCTAATTCTGTTAAATACTTAGGTGTGACTCTGGATTCGGGATTAAACTTCGGTCTCCACATCACATCCAAGCTCAACCAATCCAAAAAACTACTGATGGCTTGCAACAACGCCGTCGGGAAAACCTGGGGCCCGACTCCAAGGGCAATGAGATGGGTATATACCAGCATAATTCGTCCTAAGATCTCTTATGGATCGATTGTCTGGTCTCGTCGAACCCAAATTACCTGAAGAAACTGGAACGTATCCAACGGCTTGGTATGATAAGAACAACCTTTATCTATCGTAGTACACCTACGAAAGGACTTGAGGTAATCTTCGATTTGCCTCCTCTAGATTTATATATCAAAATGAGGGCCAGAAAGGCACTTTTTAATTTGAACATCACGCCACATGGATGGGAGAGCATTGGGTCTAAACCTGGTCATATTCTTGAAGAGTGGCGTGAAAATAAAAAGTTAGGAATTTCATCTTGTATTAACAGAGACTTTTCTACGAGTCTAAAAATGAGTTGGAAGAAAACATTTTCCATTAATTATGATAGCTTCTTCGTAGGTGAGGTATTGAACGCCAGTAATGGTATTCAATGCTACACCGATGGTAGCAAAATTGCTAACAAAATCGGATGGGGCTATCATTTGTACAATCCTTTATTTTTTATAATAAACTCAGCTGGGAAACTCAGTGACGAATCCACTGTGTTTCAAGCTGAAGTTTGGGCTATCCTAAAGGCAGCCCTCTTATTATTAAAAAGAAAATCTCAAACCAAAAAATTGATTTTTATGTCGACAACCAAGCAGCTCTTGTATCTTTGGGCTCGGTTGTTGTAAAGTCTCGTACAGTGAACAATTACATCAATGTTTTGAATGCACTTGGACGTGTAAACCATGTCAACCTTCATTGGATTAAAGCTCACGTAGTTTGGCCAGGAAATGAGAAAGCTGACCGACTTGCAAAAGCTGGATCAAGATCAAATCTATTAAAGGACATTCCTATTCCAGATTCTTTTATGTCAGACCTGATAAGGAGGGGTCTCTATAGAGAATGGGCCTCCCGATGGACACAGGATAGCTCCTGTAGACAAAGTAAACTGTGGCTTCCGAAGCCGGACCCTAATGCATCGAGACGATTGATTAATCTTAGTCGTGAATCTCTATGTATTCAAATACAGATAATAACTGGTCATAACTTTCTTAGATATCATCAGTCATTGTCGAACAAATTTCTCACTCGAGAGTGTCGTTTTTGCCAGCAGAGTGATGAGACGTCTTATCACATGTTGGCTGAGTGTGATTTCTTTTGTCTTAAGAGAATGATCGCTCAAAATGCTTTAACCAACATCCTCCAGAGTTAAAGCAGATACCAGCAATTCTTAGGAATTGTAACATTGGTTACCTGTTTGGCTTCCCGAGGTAGAATGGGTAAACAACATGGTTAAAGGGGTTGTGTGTTCTAGGGAATGGGCTAAGATTGTAAATTCGATTCTGCCCTGGACTCAAGACTCGACTTCAATTCGTACTCTTGGATCCCACCCTCAAACAAACAAAAAAAAGTAAGATAATATGTTTATTTATTTTGAGCATCGGCATACACACTCACAATTCTTCAGTACGGCTGATTGAACGCACGGATTGCCTCTAATGAACGGAAATGTATCAAGCCAACGGACCTACGAGAGATTTTGATATCTGTTTAAGCAAAATATACCGCTTGCTCTATAAAGATTCCGACCCTTCCCAGCGATTTGCGTACCCTTGCTAAGGAGGAAATCTAATATTTCCCGTCAACTTCCACTCTCACTCATCCTTTTTCTGTGAAAATTTTATACGGTGTAAAAATAAAATACACTAAAATGTATACAGAAATAAAGTAAACTATTCAGGGCAGTTGCGAAAAAAATACATATATGAACATTTTAGTTCATATTTACTGCCCTGAAGAATAACCTTATAATATAAGAGGACGCATCATTTATTAAATTGGTTTAAAAATTCAGGATGTCTTCTCAAAATCCTTTTGATAGTTTTTATGTAGGGCTTCGATCTACCTGGCACATATTTAATTATATCGTTAGCCCATTTGCACGTTGGCGCTCCTAAATCTGGGATTTTGATGGAGAGAGCAGCGTAGCGAGCTAAAGCACTAATCATGATGGGCCTTCTTCGACATCATTATATATTTTGACTTCAGATTCCGAAAATTTATAAAATAGGTATTTGTAAGAATAATTCAGAACGATTTAAAAAAGTATTATTTGTGTCTCTATATCTTTCCTATTATTGTTTTAATATTTTTATTGCTTGTCAATATTGTCGTCCTTCTTTTTCAACGTAATAATTTTAAACTAGAATGTTTCTTAATGGTTTGATTTTAACACAAATGTTTTGGAATACTTATAACTCTATAAAATTAAGATACCATTTTTCTTCCTAACGAATCTACACAAAGGCCTTGATAGCAAAGAAGCTTGCAAAATATGAACCAATAAGACCGGGAGAGATCAGAGGGATCCTGCTTGGAGCTGCAGGAAGATACGCGGCCTTTTCACTCAAAATCCCATCGTTGGACGTTCATCATGGACATTCGCGGTTGAATTGATAAAAGATTACCCGATTCAAAGTCATCGCTTTTACCAAATTTTGAGGAAAATAATCAAGAATGTTAAGAAATTTGCATGATTTAATTTGTTTTCAATGTTTTTACAGCTTTTAATACTTGTTAATTAGATAAAATCTTATGTTTGTTCAAGTTCGATGCTAAATTTTAAACTATAATGTTTATTTTTGTATTTTATACGTATTAACATCGTTTTTATATACCTGTGCTGTATATATGTGAACAGTTTAATAAAAAATATACTTTAATTTTATAACACTTTTAATTTCAATTTCATTTATGTTCTGAAGGATCATGATATAAAATGATCTCATAGTTTGAAAGCAATCCTTTGATTGACATGGCTCAATAATTTAAGTTGACAGAAGTTTATCATCAATTGCATGTTCATTATTGCGTGTATTCCTTTATGTGTTGTTATTATTTTCTTCATGCACTTGGATATAGAGATGTCATGTGACACTTGAAATAAATATTGACTATAAAACAGACATGCATTCACTCCTTGTGACAGAAGATATCATTTATTTTAAATATCAATTAATATAATTGAATCGATATGAAATAGGTTTATTCAAAGTGACTATATGATCTCAAAGAAAAAGTAGAACCATCATTGAAAGGCTCCTTTGAACTCATTCTATTTAATTTTAATTAATCAGCTCAAGTGATATTTTTATTGTAACGCCTTTTATTACCTCCGCCGAAGGAGGTATTGTTTTCACTGGCGTTGGTTTGTTAGTTTGTTAGTTTGATGGTTTGTTAGTTTGTTGGTTTGTTTGTCAGCAGGATAACTCAAAAATTACTGAACGGATTCGGATGAAACTTTGTAGAGTTGTTGGAAATGCCAAAAAACAAGTGATTAAATTTTGGCATCTCTGAGTGCAGAATTAAGATGCATAATGAGCTAAATACTAATAAATATTTCAAGTTTGCCAACTCTGCCAATAGATGTCGCTGTGCTGTGAAATCGGGTGCCGGGAGGGTCTTCCTCTCGGAATTTCCGTCTAGGGAACCCTCCCCCGTCCCTCTACGCCGCCCCAGTCGTGAAAAATCCGCCTCGGAAGGCTCATAAGGACCCCGTGACGGCAGAGGTTTGCACTCTCTGAGTGTATACAGGCTGATTCACTTAAATTGAGACTCACATATTACAACTACATACAATCTTTGTATTACATTTACACAAATAATTATTAAACAAAAATGATAGCACGTTGTAATTTACAAAATGTATTTCATTAAATTTTCACATCACTTCTTTGGCCTTCACTACAGCTTTGAACCTCCTCACGGTGGAGGCAACACAGGCAGGAATCTCTTCTCAGCTCAGACCATGACTGAGGGGCTTTTGCCTTCTGAAGAGAGTCCTCAGCTGCACGGGGATGTCTTCCTTTTTTCAAGATAAAACCCGGTCATTCTGACTGTTGTGGGTGGCCTGGACCGTGAAAATCTTTGTCTGAGGAAGAGATTCTGCCTGTGTTGCCTCCACCATGAGGAGGTTCAAAGCTGTAGTGAAGTCCAAAGGAGGATATGTGAAAATTTATTGAAATACATTTTGTAAATTACACATTGTGCTATCATTTTTGTTTAAAAATTATTTATGTAAAATTTAATACAAAGATTGTAGTTTGTAATATGTGAGTCTCAATTAAGTGAATCACCCTGTATATGCCTCTAGTTTAAAATAGCCATCGATCTTGTCGTTTCGTCTTGTTATGCATTCATCGAAGACAGTGTTCAAAAGATCCACTTTAACAACGTTGCTCTGTGGCACGTTGCATCATCCTCTTTGTAGCAAATGTCGTCGATGTCTGAAAATTAAGAGGGAGAATCACTTATAAAATAAAGTAGCAAGACATTTATTAATATATTGTGTCGTAGCGCTTTTTCATTAGTATTAAAGTACCTATCTACATAAATTTCCTTACTAATATACTTTTATCTTAATTTATATGTGTAATAAATCTAAAAAATAATTACCTGCAGTATTTGTTTTTCTCTCTCTTTTTGTTTGCTGTTACGGCAGGCCTCCAATATATTGCCTTCATAAACATAACATTTCATTACTTTTTGTTCACTGTGCAAGGAATTAACTTGTTATTATTATTTGCATTGCTTGTATTACTTAATTTAAGGATACTATTATTATTTATGACTTATATTCTTGTTAAGGGTATTTGGGCATTTCTATAAACACAAGTAGTAGTTTAATTATATTTACCATTTGCAGGGGTAAGTATACTACTTCAATAGAGCACTCAGATCGAGTATAACCAATCCATAGTTCGATAATAAGGTTATATATAATAATTAAGTTGATTAGAACGTATAAAATAATACAATAAATAAAATATTCATGCATGAGAATGTCAAATATATAAGTTCCAGTCGGTATTCTGCATATTATTGGTCGGGATCTGTTTCCAAAAAACCTTATTTTTTTCTTCTTTTCCTTCCCCATAATGAATACATCACTGTTGAAGCAATAAAGCTATGCACGGCATGCTTGATCCCTACATCCAATGAATGCCATGAATATACTCTCTGAGTAAAACTTATTGGATATAAAATTTATTCATATTACTTTTAATCATGAATACTAAGTACATTAAGTAAAAAAATAAATAAATGGTTTTTTTCTTTGTGCAATGAGATAGACGGCGGATAAATAAAATGCATCCATTTGTGCTTCAAATATATTTTCTCATAGTGGAGAGGGGGGCTTCGTGGTTCTAGCTAATGGATTGAAGTTTGTAATATGGGATTTCATAGTATTAAGTTATATGCTCGAACAATCGAGTCACAAATAACCAGGAAACAGAGTGCTTTTTTTAGTTAGTTAGAAATTTATTGCTGTTTACAATATACAAACGTATACAAATACAGTCAACTTCGCCTAAGTCGATTCTCTCGGGACTGTGCAAAAACAATCGATTTGTCGAAATTCGAGTTACACATTTTGATTGCTAAGTCGAAGAAAAATTCGATATACAGGTAGGCGTGTGTGTGTGTGTGTGCACTCGCTCACATGCAGTTACAAATCATCGGCGAGGCGCAGGTGGGCGAGGACACAATTTGAACGGCAGGCGCAGTGCATGCGGGCTGTGTTTTGAA
The DNA here is from genome assembly GCA_013387185.1 of Caligus rogercresseyi. Classification (NCBI taxonomy): domain Eukaryota; kingdom Metazoa; phylum Arthropoda; class Copepoda; order Siphonostomatoida; family Caligidae; genus Caligus; species Caligus rogercresseyi. Next base: position 5,869,100 of record CP045910.1, read on the forward strand.
AGTGAGCGCCTTTTCGACTTATGCGAAGTTATATTCTTTGTTTATGGTATGTGTTACTGTCAAAAA
>CP045910.1:5869265-5882570 GCA_013387185.1 Caligus rogercresseyi
TATATATATTAATATCATCCTGACAAACCACCAACTCAATATTTGACCTATAACATGAACATATAGGTTTACAATGAAAAACAACATGAAATGTACATTTTTAATAATATTTTATTAACAAACTCTACTACTAATCTCCATTTTGCCCTTGGCAGTCAGATCTGTTTTAAATCATCCAGAAGCTAAGTGAAATGTAGTTTCTCTTATAAGCATGATCAAGACTCCTATCATTTTTTATGTACACGAGTACAACTTTATTTCCACTATTTTTCACAACAAAAAATTTAACACACTTATATTGTTAATACTTTTTAAGAATGTATTCAACATATTTGTAGAATTATTTGATGATGGGGGGACTTTGGTACATCGAAAATTATTAATATAAAGCTGCATCTTAGTGGTTACAAAATTATTTTCTTCTTGATGTGGTGAAATATAAAAAGGCATTTTTTAATATTAAATTAAATTAATATTAAAATAATAAATCCATATTTCATTTCAATTTTAAGGAAAGTTTCAATATATTGATAAGACCCTTAATTTTATTAGTTATAATTCCTCACTTTTAAGCCATTACATAGTGATGATGGATATACTTTTTAAAGTTCTTAGGGATAATCGATAACGGTTTAAAATAGACTTCAAAGATATTTAAGGTACATCGCTCATTGAATCATATGTGGAAACCAATGTAATCAATATATTTGAATTGTATGTGTTTTTCATATAATATTGCATAATAAACGAGCAGAGATAATAAAATAATAAGCTAATGGCTGACGCAATGTATAAAAAATATATACATTTCAAACGTTAACTTACTTATACATCATATATATTTATAAAATGACACTGAAATTATAAAAAAACTGCTTTATAGTAATATAATATTAGATACAAAATAATACAAATAATATATAAAATGACTAAATGATAAAAACTGCTTAGAGTATAAGTATATAATATTAGATTCAAAATTAACAAATAATTCACCAAATGTTCTAGTGTTCTGACCATGTGCCGACAATTTTTTTTATTAAATCTTATTTAAGTTCTCTAAGAATATAATAGTTTGTCAGTAAATCGACTAAAACACAGTATCCAATATACATGATATGTAACCAATGGGGACATCTGCCGACAATTCAATAAGTAATATCTTAACCCTTAGATGCATAAGTGGGTCAAAAATGACCCGGTGAGGTTGTTTCTTGAAATATCTTCGTAATTAATAATTGTTATTATTTCATATTCCAGGTATTCCTCAAAAAACATGTTTTTGATATAATGCCATATACAGTTTTTAACTTACCTTTTATACATTTTAAGAAATTGTAGTTTTTGTATTACAGGTAGTTTGTCTGAACTGCATACAGTGATGAGACAAGACACATTTTTCTATTGCTGTTCTGAGTAATTTTCTTTTACGTAAATGTTAAAAAGTGAAAAATGAAAATATTTCAAACATGAAATCATTCTTGTGTGGTCCTAAATGTAATACTATACAAGTGATTATATTTAACCAAAATGACAAAAATGGCATAAAAACCCATTTGATTCTAACATGGGTCATTTTTGACCCACTTATGGAAGAGTGTAGGGTCCAGTCACTCATGCATCTAAGGGTTAATACGTTCCTTGTCTCTCCTGATAAAAAAATCAAGCCATTTCTTCTATGTTTTTTTTACCTGAGTAGCATCCACAGACAAAGTGTAACTTAATACTCTGTACGTTAATCAGAAGAATTTCAGTTTTGCAGACACTTCTATTCTAACACCATCTTTTCCTCACTCAATCAGACAAAGAAGAAAAACATTTCGAGTAAGTTGTTGCGAAGCTTACTGTTTCCCTTCTTTCAAATATAATTATAAGAACCGTTTCTTGGCCGGATCTCTTTTCTTCTCAAGTATTCGCTATATATTTTCTTATTTAAGTTCAGTCGAATTGTTAATGGTGTCATGATGCTAAGATCAGTTTTAAGATTAACCTATATTTTCTTGGCACTTTTAAAAGGCTCTAACACTAGGATTTGTTTTCTAAATACCCCCACATCAAAAATTAAAATTGTTTTTAACTTGGAAAAAGAGGTTTCAAAAAATTTGCATTATTTTAGTAGTGTATTAAGAGACCACGCATATTTTATCTCTGATTTGTCGATTGATATTTGGCAAACTATTTTTCAACTTATATTTTATACTTCGTAACAGGAATACCCTCCCCCGGGCATTTACCCCTCGTACTAATATTTCTTATCCCTTAAGTCCATTTATGAAGTTAACTATGTTTTCTTTTGCATTAGTGTTTGAAAACATGTTTCTAATATCGGTCATATGTTTTATATGGCCGATATTACATACATAGTTTTTAAACACACATTCAAAAGAAAACATAGTTAACTTCATAAGTGGACTTTAAGAGATAAGAAATATTAGTAACGGAGAGCAAATGCTCGGGGGTTGATTGTCTGGGGGGTGGTGGTAGTCCTAAACTCTTTATAATTATACACTAACCAATTGTATTTTAATTAATTACCTCTGCCGAAGGCGGTATTGTTTTCACTGGCGTTGGTTGGTTGGTTGTTTGTTTGTTGGTTGGTTTGTTTGTCAGCAGGATAACTCAAAAGTGCGGAACGGATTCGGATGAAACTTTGTGGAGCTGTTGGAAATGCCAAAAGGAACAAGTGATTTTGGCATCTCTGAGTGCTTCTTTAAGATGCAAAATGAGCTAAATACTAATAAATATTTCAAGTTAGCCTACTCTGCCAATAGATGTCGCTGTAATGTGCTCTCCTCTTTGATGACGTCAGTTTCTTTTTCTTTACATGTACCTCTAGAGTGTAAACAATAAAGGAGCAGTATGTAGAGTTAAAGGGACAATGCGTAGAGGGTTGGAAATGACAAAAAGACCAGTGATTCATTTGGTGGGGATCGGCGGAGGTTTGCACTCTCTGAGTCCTCTAGTTGTATTTGTTTTTTATAGAAAATACATGATACATATATTACAATAAGAGTAAAAATTATAAAGTAGAACAAGAAACGACCGGGTACCCGGCCCGGGCCCCGGATGTTTTTTGAGCGTCCCGGCCCGGTGTGCCGTTGTTTTAGGCACCTAGCCTATATTCTTTCGTTTGTCATTAATATCTTTTTTAGAAAAGAATTTCCAAAAAAAAAGTGAGGACGTTTTTTTAGAAAGGAAGTTTGAAAATATTGTTTTCTAAAAAAAAAACGTCTTCACTTTTTTTTGGAAAGTCTTTTCTAAAAAAAACGTCGTCATTTATTATTTTTTGGAAATTTGTCACTTCAGATTGTTGAAGGAACGAAAATATATATTAAGTCCCGGCCCGGCTTGAAAAAATTGAGTCTCGGTCGTTTCCTGATATATATTTATAGTATAAAAATTAACAATTTTTAAGTTATTAGTGTAACGTATCATATATATATATATATATATATATATATATATGTTTATATTTTTCTGCTTTTCTCTCAGCTGTAAAGCCATAATTTATATTTCTTAAATTTATTGAAGAGAGTATATTCATTCCAAAGGAAATCGTTAAATATCAATAAAGTCCGGGCCAAAAGTAAATATGTAATTAATAAAAATATGGAAATTTAATAACCATAATAAAATAACATGAAAACCTGTCAGTCCCTCATTGCAGGATATTTTATATCAAAACCTTCATCAAGGCATAAATTATGATTTTTACATGTCTTGAACAATGCATCACATAATAGGTAAATGCAGGCAAGAAATAAAATGAAAAGGAGACGAGAAAAATATTAATTAAGCAGAAAGAGATGCCAAGGGTAATAAGAAAAAGGTTGGCTCCTGACTTGTTTCTTAATAATACTTCATTTCATATGAGAAGAGAGTTATTATTCATTTTATCAGACAGCTTTTTAAGTTTATTATTAATAATATATCTGCAGGGGATGCTTTGAAAAGATTGAAAAGTGAGTTATACTAAAGTTTATTAATTCCGTCTTGAGAGGTTGTGTTGCTGATATTTGTCATGCTGTCATTTTTATAGAAATAAAAAATGGTGTATTTTTAATAGAATTTAAAAATAACCATAATGAAAAATAATAAGCAGAGAGAATGGTCGTTTCTCGATAAACTCGATGGTCACCGATTTTTTACTTCCATTTTGTGCATATTATTTTCTAGCTTTACTTTAAAACGGATCAGTCTTTTTAAAACTCTGATTATCATTTTTTGATTTTGGAGGCAAAGTTAGCACAAACATATTTTCTTCTATTTTCATAAACATATTTTGCTAAAAATACTCTTCTTCGGAGGTTTCTAAGCTTCCATCCTCGTTTAAAAGTTCCGAGACATTAATTTTCACTTCGAGTTCATGAAAAAAAATATTTATAGAAATTTATAGTATGAATATAATGATGTTATAGTGCAGTAGCGTATCCAAGTATTCATCACTATCACTTGGGACATCAAGTTCCAAAGAGAACAATGACAGTTTAATGAGAGTCTGAATCCCCCGCCAATGAACTCTCAGATTTAAATAGCTAAAAATATGGCATATATGGGTTTCAAACCAGGCATTCTCTGGCAGACTTTTTGACGTTTGCGAAAAATTGTCGTTTGTTTGTCGTTCACCAAAAGTTATCGTTCGACGTTCATCGTTAATTTAAAATTGAATTGTTCGTTGTTCATCGTTCGTTGTCGTTCGTCATTCTGAAAAAAAATTGACGACGTTTTTTAGAAAGGATTTTTTTTTTACTATAATGTTTATTTATGTATTATCTTTATACACAATTCTACTGCCTTTTTTACTTTGTATCTTCTGTTACAAATGAAATAAAGACCTCTTTAAGAAAAAAAAATTCTCATCATTCTTAGAAAGATAATAATGACGTTTTTTTAGAAAGGAAATTTTTCCCATGAAAAACGACAAACGATAGGAATTTTTTGTTGTCGTTCGTACGAATGAACGACAAATATACAAGTCTGTGCTGTGGCCTTAGGATTCTCCATATAGACTTATAACAGTTTGTCAATTCTACTAGCAAGTGAATGTTGAATTCTGTCATTTGTGTCATTTTTTCATTATAATAAATAAAACATTTTTTTTATCACAAATAAAATAGTATTATGGAGGTCATAAAACAATATTAATAAGAGTAATTTTATTAACAAATCTCTGAAGAAGAATGTGGAAAAAATATTTTCCCTTGCACCTAAATATTAGGGCGTGTCATGACTAATGAACCAGACTCGTTATCTCAAAAAGAAAGCAAAATACCTCAAACGGTATGTCACGACGTCCTCTCAGTCGATGAGGAATAGGTTTGTATAACTTTATTCTATTTGATGAAATGCCAGAGTTTTTTGATACGCCCTAAACCAATTTAATCATTCATATATTAGTTACAAAAGATAACATATAAATAACGTATAAACGTTATTTACATGTTATCTTTTGTAACTAATATATGAATGATAAAATTTGTTTAGACTTTATTAGTATTATACAAATAGATAATATAAAGTACATATTCTTGTAATAAAAAACAATATGGCCTTTTGAACAAAATATGCCACAAAAACAATGCAAACAATTATGCTTGGTCGTTTCCATGTAAAGCCGAGCCACATTACAGATGAATCCATTCATATTTCCCCCTTAAGCCTATAGAAAACAACCTACTGGGATGTATCTAAGTACATACTTATGCACCATGAAGAGATCGCATTTCCAAAAGACTTTAAAGATTAATTACAGGGCTTTTGGCTTGTGTCTCCTGCATTCTTTGACATATAATAAATGAGGGTCAATTAATCTCCCTGAGAAAGTACTTGTAAATAACTGTATATGCGGAAGACCTGCACTACCTACATATATGTATAGTTTAATCTTAGTGTACGAGGTTGTTTCGGATAATGATACGAATCAGTTTATATCTTACAAATATTGCATCAATCTTCTAAATAATAGACTTAAATTAAAGCTCAGACAAATTGGATTGAATTCTTTCTTATGTATCAAAACCAATTTAGAACTTTGTTTTTTATGAAAATCAAGCTTTTGTTTTTGTTATTTTGTAACCTTGGGTCAAATTTTCACAAAAAAGAGAAATGTTGCGCATCCACAAGTTCGTCGAGGACCTCGCCAATGCCAGGAAGACTCCCAAGGAGATCAATACCATGGTCGACACGGCCTTTGAGGTCAACAGCATCTCCCAAAGCCAAATCTACCGCATTTCAGCATTAGTTAAGGCTGGGAAGGACTCTTCAGACAAGAGGAGCACTAACGGGAGGAGGAAGGTCCGTACCGACGACTTTATTGAGGCTGTGAGGGTGTACGTGGAAGCCGACCGTCGGGTGACAATGGATGAACTATCTATCAAGTTCGAGACGTCGATCAACACCATTTTCCACCTCCTCCATGACGATCTTGGGCTCTTAATCAAGTCAGCAAGATGGACCCCAAGATGCTCACAGAGGATCACAAAATGAAGAGAGTGAGGTGCGCACAAGCCTTCTTGAAACTCAATTTTGAGCTCGGATTGGAGTTTCTGGACAAGATTGTGACAATGGATGAAATCTCTGTGTCTTTCTTCACTCCTGAGTCCAAACGAGGGTCATCTCAATGGCTCCCGAAGGGCTCCAATCCGCCCCTGAAGTTCAAGCGGCAATAATCAAGGAAGAAACAGATGGTTCTCAGCTCCTTCGACAACTGCAGCGTGATCTTCCAGCACTATCTCCCGGTGAGGACCTCCGTCACCGTGGCCGTGTTCAAGGATGTCATGAACATGTTTTTAAAGAAATTCAAGGAGAAGTGACCTGAAATGGCCAATAGAGACTGGTACTTCCACTTCAACAATGCTCCGTGCCACATGGCAAATAGCACGAAGGAGTTCTTAGCCAAGAAGGGGATCAAGGTCATCGATCATCCACCCTACTCTCCTGACCTTGCCCCCTGCAGACTTCTTCTACTTCCCAGTCATGAAAAAGATGCTCGAGGGCGTGGAGATCGTCGACAAGAGCGTCCAGAAGGAGTGGACCCGGGTCGGTAGGACCATCCCGGAAGACAGGTTCCGTGAGGCCTTCAGGAAGTGGGTTGAGAGGTGGGAGAAATGTATTCGAATCGGCGGAAGTCATGAGGAAAAGATTTGTTAATTTTTTTTTCGTTATAATTGAAATTATATTTTATGAAAAAAAAAATTCGCATATTTATCCGAAACAGCCTCGTATATGTATATAAGCCACATTGGCTACATATATGATGTGCTGAATATGAGTACTGCCATCCCTCACTTTCTCATCAGCTGCTCTGTATCCGACTGACAAGCATCCACTTTTGTGGATTGTCCCTTATTTATCCATCCTCAAAAAATGTGAGAGGAATTGTTTTATTTGGATTGGCGGTGAAGAAAACTGGGCCCCAGTCAACTCGAAGGCGTGGATTGCCAGCTGCATCACAAACAAAAAGTTTTGGGGAACGACGATTTGAGGGAAATAATAATAATAATATCAGCTGCAGCATGTTATTCTACCCTGGCACTCAAATACCTTCCCTTTTAGATGACACCTGGACCAGCGCCGCCAGCATTGTAAAGTTTGACCCATCAGCATCAAATCACTATATTAAGTTCATCAAAAAAAATATGAAATCTTATAAATAATCATTCACATGTAATTTGATATTTGTTTTAATAATGTTTTATAGTCGATAATGTCTTTGTTCAGAGTTTTATCATAAACTATAATGCTTATTTTATTTTTATACATGTATATATGCTATATATATATATATATATATATATATATATATATATATATAATATATATATATATATATATATCCTCTCTTAGCAAATAAGGGAAGAGGAAAAAAAAGATAATTAAAGAGATTATTGAATTTAAAAATTGTACAACATATTAAGTGTGGAAACTCAGCCACTGTTATGTTCTTTGGCGTGTCCTCCTTCAAGGGTCAAATCATGCTACACTACATCTTTCCGACATGGCTTAAAGATCACTACAGAGAAGTATGAAATGGTCAATCTGTGTCACCATGTATTTGAAAAAGCTAACAGCTGGACGTCGTCATTGCGTGTATACATGATCCATGTCACACCTCCAGAACTCCCTACAAATGCTTAGATAACATTTTAAGATTTTGTGGCACCAAATATCTGACCTTTCAACTCTTTTAGACTTAAAACCCCTTGAATTATTGAATATTTTGAACCCAGTTGTGAAGTACCAACAATTATGTCTGCAAGAAAAAAAAGTGAGGAGTTCATCGATAGGATAAGGATGGTCTTGAAGCAGGACATTCTCACCAGGATATGCGTAAGATTCAGAACCAAGATCTAGGAATCCGTATTTATAAGGCAACTATATTGAGAAATAAGGTATACTCGCATATTTGGGCGCCTACGGCGCCCATATGTTCGTCCTTCGGGTATGGTAGGTTTTGGAGCTAGTTTGTGAGTGAAACAGACCTTAAAGAATATAAGAGAGGAGGCAAAAGTGCAGTGTTTTGAAGCTTATCAAGCTCAATTATCTACCTCCTTGATGGCCCAAGGAGTCCAAATCTGTGCTTAGATTTGAAATATCTTGATAGGAAGGGGTCAAAAAATTGATCAAACACACAAACGGAGATAAAATGCTAGGTAGGTAGTAAAATCAGAAAAGGTGTATCCAATTACCTTTTTTTGATTTCTGGTCCCATCACTTTGCAAATAGTTTTATTAGGTCTGCCTTGACCAAAGGATTCCATAGGTACCTTCAAAGTTCAAATCTGACCATAAATGTGGGAGGAGATAGCGTGCGGACATACAGACGGACGGATGGACAGAGATTGATGAATGATTATATAGATTAATTAAGATTTCAAATGGTATGAAGAATGTTAAAACCGGTGCATCAACTTTTATGACCATTGAGTTTGAAGAAAGAAATGATTGAGTTAGATCATAAGAACTTCTTTTTATATCAGAAGGTTAGGGACAACTTTTAAAAATGAAACGCAGAAGAGTAATTAATAATAATAATAAGTTAGTTTAATTATCTCGAAATTCAACAAGGCCATCGCAAATTTTGGACTATATATATATATATATTATTTAGATAGAGAGAGAGAGAGCGAGAGAGAGACTACGTATGCACATTCTCTGTCACCTTCCAATTGTATTTTTGGTCCATAGACGAACCAAAGTTATGTCAAAGGGTTACCTAATCGTATCCGAAAGACGAGCTTTGATTATTCGGATCAAGGAAGGGGGGACATAAGAAATTGGCTCGTGGGTCAGTTCAGAGAAAACATGAACTACATGTGGTTTGTAGGCTGTAAAATGCTTTGGTTTTGTTGCCTTGAATTGAACCTTTTTTTTTTGGTTGATGATTATTATTAGAAGAAGAAAATAATCTAAATTATGAAAAATATATATTGATTTCTATAAGAATAGATATAGCTGAATACCCAAACTACTAGACAGTAAAAACTGAAATCAAACAACAAGATATAGTATCATCATAAAATACAACAAACCAAAATAATAATAAATTATTGAATAAATACTTTATTGCAATTTATGAGGATATTACAATATTATAAACGTCTTTTTGCCAGTGGTAAAAGCTATCAAATGGTAAAACTCTAAAAGAGGTAACCAAAGAAGCATTTTTGTGCAATTAAACAAACATAAAGCTGTAAAATAAAATCCTCTAATAAACCGAAAGGTCTTGTAAGTACTTGATTTAATAAAATTGTAAAAACTATCTTGTGATCCTATTTACCTTTTTAAATCTATTTTACCTAAAATTGTATGTTTCTCTAAAATTTCACTATTAGTGAGATTATTCGGCTATTGAAAATTTCCATGAAAATTTCCTTTCAGAATGAACTAATACCTTAAGACATACCCAATATAATTACCTCAAAGAACGCCCCGAATCCCTAAAATATTCTTCCCTCACACTTCCGTCCATACAGTGGCCATCTTGCAAAACTCTTCGAAAACAATGAAAAAGGATCATCTTTCAGGAACACTCCAAATTCAGAAAACCTAAACCTCACATTATTGATTAAAAGCAAAAAGAACCACACATAAATATATCATAAAAGCAATAAAAATATGAATAAGTCAATTTATTTACAGTCAGAGTCTTTAGTACAAATGTTAATAGTTTATCATTTATCTTTTTTTTTTTTCAATAAAATTTTATTTATTTCATTTTTCTTGGGTATCTTACATTCCGTACGTTTCTGTAAGGTCTTGACGAAGACTACTTTATTAATGTTTATATACACAAATACAAAGAACTTAGGAGAGGGGATTTGGATGATCCGGGTTGACTTATAAGATCTCAAGAAGTATTTATAAGTCATGACCACACATCTCCCCTCCCATGACGTTTTGCGCATACTTATTCAATTATAATCAAAACATAAGCAAATGAAATAAATAACATTAATACTATTGAAAAAGCAAAGTCATCAAAATTTATGTTCGGCATTCTTCCGTATGAATCTTCGATTCCTCACGAGGTCTCCTCGATCCGTTCTAATGACGAACGACCTCCCGCTTTCCTCGAACACTGGAGATCCTCCCTCTCGACTCCCCCGCTTGGATCTTGGGTCCTGGAGGACAACGTCATCACCCACGTTAAGTCTCGGTATTTTTTACATTTTTTGTATAATGAAGGGTACTTAAGTCTTTAATTTTTTCCTTTTTAACGAGCTTCACTGAAGGTCTTTTCCGTTATTCGCTCGTATGCCGATGATGTTGCGGGAATGGATGTCCTTAGCCGTCTACCGAAGAGCCATTGGGCTGGGCTGAGTCCATTATCTCGAGGTATATTTCGCCACTCAAGAAGACTCTCCTTGAAGGTTATCCAACTCTCAGATTTGAGCAGGAGATGCTTCATTGACTTGACGTAGGATTCTGCGTGGCCGTTTGATTGAGAGTGATATGGTGATGTCAACTCATGGATGATATTATCCTCACAGAACTTCTTAAATTGGGATCGAAATTGAGGGCCCCCATCTGTACGAATAGTATCTGGAAACCCAAATTCAGGCACCAATCGTAAATAACCGTTATGATCCTCTCCGTAGATGTACGTCGTAGAGGGGAAACTGATGGCCATCCTGTGAATCGATCCACTACGACAATATAGTTTTTTTCCGGTGCACTGAAATAGATCAACTGAAATTGAAAAAGTGGACGCGATGAATTTGTACTTTGGAGAGGTTCTTGTGGTTGCGAAGGTTTGTATTCAATACACTTTGAACAAGAATTCACAATGTTTAATATATCGTTATTCATTCCAGGCCAATAATACAATGCCCTTGCCATTTCTCTTGCTCTTCGTATGCCTTGATGTGAGGAGTGCAGTTTTGTTAATATTGTTCGTCTGAAAGGAACAGGAACTATTATCCTATTAGCATTTAGAAGAAGGAGACCGGACAATTCATCAATGGATAAATTGCTCCATATTTTTGGCATAAGCCTTTGAAGGATGACATACGGGTAAGTTTTTTAAACTAATATCATTCATTAGAGTAGATTTAAGAATTTGATAGTCACCGTCCTCTTTAGCTGCTTTTATTATAGGCTGTAGAGCTGGATCTATGTGCGTTATAGAAAAATTAGCAACAGATATATCGCATTGTTCAGGGGGGTCAAAGACAGGGTTTCGGGAGAGAGCATCAGAGATAAGGTTGGTCTTGCCAGATGTCCATTTTATATCAAACGTGTAACCGGCCAATTTTTCCATGATTCTTTGAAGTCTTGCGTTATCTACAGCGTCTAAGTTTCTTCCATCGAAGATTCCTGTTAAAGGTTTATGGTCGGTAATGACTGTAAAAGAAATGCCTATTAAATATATTTTACATTTTTTACAGCCCATTGAATAGCCAATGCTTCAAGTTCACAGGTGGCATATCTGGACTCCGTTTCGTTAATGAATCGGGATCCACACTGGACTAGTTTTGAAGTACCATCAGGATGGGATTGAACTAAAGCAAAACCGAGTCCCTTCAATCTTGAGGCATCTGTGAGGAGTGTGGTGGATAACTTTGGATCAAAATGGGACAATACTGGTCCATCAGGAAGAGTGAGTATTTTTTTAACTTCTTTGAAAGCATTTTCGTGTTCATAGACCATACAAAATCGTTATTTTGCTTTAATAATTGACGTAGAGGCTCTGTAACGTGAGCTAGATCAGGAACAAAACTTCCTAATTGGTTTGTTAGTCCCATGAATGAACGAAGATCTGTTTTATTTGTTGGTGTTACGAATTTGCTTATTGCTTCTGTTTTGGTAGGGTCAGGGCTATTCCATTTGAGCTCACAATGAACCCAGCAAATTTTACCGAAGTCCCGCTTTTTGCCTTAGGAAGGGATAGCGTAATATTATGGATGAGACATCTTTCTACACACAACGAAGACGTTGCGTCAATTGGTGTTCAGTTTCTGCAAATATAAAATATGTAAGCTTTGGAGCTTCTTGTAAGTTCTAACGGGGCTGACACAGATATACACGAAGTAAATGTAACACAAGGGATTTATAGAAGATTAATATATATTATCACAATGAGGAGAAAATCAGAACTGATATATTTTACAACTACATTCTACAATAAAATATATACACTCATGAGCACAAACATGCTCATGCACATACAAATGAATTTATAAGACAACGAACTACATTCATGAGCATACACCATGCTCATGCATATAACGCTCTTCATTCACTCTTGATGAGTTGTCTCATCCATATCCATCATAACCCCCCTCACTGAGACCATCACCGATAGGTCTCAATGGGCTTTTGAATCTCAAGGGTGACGTCCTTAACCTTAAGGTTGCCGGCTTCTAGCATGTTTTACTGCTAACGATCTGGAAATCTTCTAAATCTTCCTCTCCATCGAGATCGTCTGTGTCTGATCATCACAGGATATCTTGAAAATATATCCACTGTAATTTTTTTTTTTTGCCTTGTCTCCATGTAACGACAGGCCTATAGTACCCCAACTCTCCTTAAGGATTCTTGGGGTTTCGACTTCTGCAAGAGATTTACCACTTATGATTCCAACGAGAGGGTTTGATCCACTACAAGATCAAAATCTACTCCGTGTAGAAAAAGCTTACACTTTTCCACAGCCCACGTAACTGCTAGAAGTTATCTATCTCCGTTGCCGAATATCTAGACTCTGCTGGTGACACACATCGACTTCCACACTGCAACAGCTTCCAAAACCCACCTTTGGTTCTTCTTGCCATAGTGCATATCCAAGCCCTTTTGATTGAGCAGCATC